>JARKIA010000242.1:0-265890 GCA_029289565.1 Mycena galericulata
CCGGCGTAAGGGGCACATTTCGGAGACGAAACATGTTGCGCAGGTAAGGCTTGGGGATGCCGCGGTAATCGTGAGATTGGCGGCGGTGAGGAATTGGTTGCCACGAGAAAGGGAGTCTGGTGGAGGAGCCAGAAGAAGTGAGGCATTGGTGGAGTATGCAGGCATAATGTAGTTGAAGTCAGGAAAGGGAGGTTGGTGGCGGGATATAAACGCCGTCGGGGTTGCGACCGAAGCGGGGCGCGAGAGTGGGAGAAGTGGATTTGATGAGCAGCATGAGAGCAGCATGAGCAGAGAGGTAATTTAATGCGTCGGAGCAGCGCCAAGTGCGGGAGGGATGGCGGAGGACTGGGAAGTGCAGAATGACTGGGCGGGATCTTGAATTGAATTGGATTGAATTGAATAGTTGGCTAAGGAGAGGAGCGGGTATTAATGACGGAGCAGCACCGCGGAGCCGAGCAGGACCGGACCGAAGGATAGGATTGGAGAGCGGCGGAATCAAAGTGGGGAGAGTACGCCGGGATGTACGCGCAGCGGAGGTGACGCGGAGCGCCAAGCCATAAGTTGGGATAGGCGGCGAGATGGTAGCGGCGGAGGGGAGGGCTGGAAAGGGGGGGATTGAAGGGTCATTCTGAGAGCAGCGGAGCAGCCACTCGGGCAAAGGGAGGAGCGGCGGGGCGGCGGGGGTATAATGGATGCGGGGCGGTTGGGGAGGGGAGCGGCTGCCCCCAAGGAGCCGTGGTTGATGACGGAGGACGGAGCAGGGGAGGGGAGCACAGCCGCGGATTTTCCGAAGGGGGTCGGGATGGCGGAGCAAAATGAAGGAGCGAGTGCCGAGATGAGCGAAGACGGAGCGCACTGGGGATGCGGCAGCCTGAGGTCAGCGGGAACATCCCGGGTAGCCGAGGACGATCCGAGGAGCGGCACAGAAACGGCTTGGAGCAGTAAGGCACGGAGCAGGGTAACGGTGAAGCAGTTTATCACAAATTTGATAATCATCGCCGGTACAGAGGGAAATCAGCGGAGCAGATGGGTGAGGAGGGAGAGAAGATTCCAGGAGGTGTGGCCGGGGCTACGGAGCAGTTTAGCGGGGCAGATGAGATGATTCAAATGTTTTGGCGGAGGACGTCCCAGACATCCGTTGCGAGAGCGTTTAGTCGGAGACGGCACACGGAGCATGGGGGCGGAGCAGGCTGCGGGGAGGGATCAATGGTGGGTGATGACAAAATGAGATTACATAGCTCCGTGAACGTTCGCGGAGCACGTCGCGGATATTTTTAGCAAGAACGTTCACAGAACGTTGCACCGAAAACGCGTCGAGTACGTCACGTGAGAGACGCGTCGCGTATGAATTTAAGAAAATAAATTGTACGGCCATAGCGATGGGGGATGTATCTACTCATTGGGTATGTACATGATAGCAATCACTGTGGCTACAATATTTGTGAAGGAACGGAGACGAAATATTCAATTTTGAAAGAGCAACGGCGGGTTCAATGCAACTTGGCGTGTTTTTTGAAGGACGGGAAAGATTAATTCGAAGCTCACCTAATAATGGGGGGAGGGTCCCAGAATTTTGGGAGAGGGGTCGCGGAGATGATTCGGACCGACCTGGGTTACCTCGTGGCTGAATGAAGCGTGGGAAGACATTGACGTCCGTTATTGAAGTTCGGGGGTGGTTGGGCACGGATCAAAGAAAATCCCCCCCGCCGAAATAAATCCATATCGGAATGAGTTCTGGTCGGATCTGGGAGGAAAGGGTATGGGCATGAAAGGGAGAAGGTGGGGGTGGATACTAAAAAAATTTCAGGGAGTGGGGATTAAAGGGGGCGGAGAAAATTGCAGCGAAGCAAAAATATATCATTGAACACATCTGGTCCCGGATTGATGTTAGGTTCCATTGCCAGGTTCCGGCGATTTGGACCCCCAAATGAGCCATTGCCAGGTTCCAGGCCAGGTTCCGTAGATTTGACCCCCAATTGAGGAAAAGAGTCGCGTTTCTCCCAAAAAGGGGGCCGAAAGACGAAAAGCGAAGCGAAAACGCGAAAGAAGGGGCCAAAATGTTATGTGACACCGACCTCACGTCGTATAAAGTGCGCCGCAATCGGGGGCCTGATCGGGCAAAAGCCAGGTTCCGCGCGCCAATTGCCAGGTTCCGGTCGAAAAAGGGGGCCGCGCGACGGAACCTGGGGCCAGGTTCTCGGATAAGATAGTTAGGTACGCCTTGAACTCGGCCCAGACGTTCCCTGGGTTCGCCACGACAGTTGGCCCAATTGCGGCCGTGACATTGAATCCGCCGTAGATCGCGGACACGCACGAGTCGTGCAGGTCCTGGACGTCTAGCCAGTGGTCATAAATAAGTGGATCATGGATGGGGATCGGGACTCACATTTTATCTGCTGCAAGACATCCTCCTTGGTACCCAGTCGGGCGAAGTGACCAGCCACAAACACGTCAAAGTCGAGGGTGAGCAGCACGTTCTGGGCGTCTGTCCACCCAGCGACAAAGCCCGATTGCCCGAGCTCTGAGAAGGGCGCCCAGCCGGGGAAGATGACGTCTACGAGTACCGCGACGCGCTGCGCCGGCGCGTATATGAAGATATTGTCGGGCGTGTGGTTGGGGCCATGGAACGACAACTCAAGCGTCTGGTTGCCCACGCGCAGGGTGTAATTACCCTCAAATGTAATGCTCGGCAACGGGCGCAACGGGTCGAGCGGGGACAGAGTCGCAAGTGAACTGAGCGTCTCCGCGTGCGCGATGATAGTCGGGTGCGAAGCGTTGAAGAGCGACGCGCCGCCGATGTGGTCGGCATGGAAGTGCGAGTACACGAGGTGGGTGACGGGTAGGCGCGTCGTGTTGCCAATCGCCAATAGCAGCTTGGGTCCAATTGTCGGTGGCGCGCTGTAAAATGGGATTCGGCGTTAGAGGTTGGGCAGCTGTGAGACCGGCGTTGCGGCACTCACTCGACCACGATGACCCCCTGTGTGCTGACCAAGAACATGTTTGAATACAAGCCATCTGTCACCCAATACGCGGCACCGCCGAGGTTTCCAACAAAGTAGCCAAGCGCGGGGTCAATCGGGACCGAGTCGGCGGCGCTGGGGAGCGGCGCAAACTCAAACTGTGTATCACTGGGGCCGGGTGCGATGTTGATCGAGTCTCGCGCGACTACTTCGTGCTCACCATGCACATGCGGGTGATCACAGGCCAATACACCTGTTGCAAGGGCCAAAACAGAGAGCTTGTGGATGAGCTTCATTTTCTGGCCTTTGGGGGTTCTATTTGAGTGGATTGAACTTTGAGTTGGGACGAACCGCCGTTTTTATTCATGGTCTTACTACTTAGTAAGGCCGAGCCATTGCACGATAGCCGACACGCCGAGGAAGCCCGTGCTGTTGTACGCGACGGTGCCGACGGTATACACAGAGATCCTGGGACCAACCGCCGTTTCTATTCATGTTTTACTAAGGCCGAGCCGTTGCGCAATCGCCGCGTAGCCCGTGCTGTTGTACGCGACGGTGCCGACGGCATACACAGAGATCCCGGAGATCATCGATCACCATTGATGCACCCGCACAGACCCGCACGCTACGAGAGTTACTCTTTCGCATGTTTTACCTTTTACTGCACCTATGATCTACAAAAAATAGATAGGCCTTTTACAGAGTTGTGCATTCAGAACCAGCAGCTGAGACTTGGCAGACGAGTGTTCCAGGGCTGTAGTAGAACAGCTGAGGTAACGCGCCAGAAGAAAATTTGCCTTGATTTGAAACCGTCGCATCGGACTCCGTTGAACGAGGCTGAGCATATTTCTGAGAACCAAGGAATTTCAGAGAGTTCTTCGAGCAAGACGTCCCGCGGGGAGAGAATCGACATGGCAGTCGCGTTGCAACGCGCGGTCACGTCACGGTGTTATACCATCAAGTGTTGGAGTCACGGCTTTCGTCTTCCTCTCGCAACGACCACGACGTGCGTATCGTCCCTTCCCCCGATGTCCCGCCGTTATTCTCTGATGCTGATTCTTACTCAGGCTGCCGCGAGTCGATCGGGCCGCACGTCGCCCACTCTCCTCCCGCTCCCGCTCCCGCTCCCGCATCCCGCCCACTCCGCCGTCCGACTTCCCGCCCGTCCGACTTCATGCTCCCTCCAGCGCGCATCATCCCCGCCCCTGGCGCCTTCATCCTCCACAGCACCGCCGCGTCCCTCCTTCCAATTCGCGCTCCCTCCGCAGCCGCAGGGGTGCGTCTCCCCGGCGCGCCGCGGGAAACCCGGCTCCCCTCCAATCCCCGCCGCCATGCTTCACCTTTCCCTTCCGCCTTCTCTCAACGCGGACAGCGGAATCGACATCGACATCGACATCGACATCGGCGCAGGCGCAGGCCCGTCGACATCAACCTCCGCATCGGCATAGACATCGTCGACACCCGCGCATACCTCGACATCCGTATCCATATCTACAGGGGAGAGGGAGACGGAGCGGAGGGTACGGAGGAGGGCGGGGGAGGTACGAGAGGGAGCACGGGGGGAGGAAGGAGAGGGAAAGCGCGAGGGAGGGAAGAGGCACGAGCTGCTCGACACCCCATTCGCGCTCCCCACCCCGCGCCTGAATGCAAATCCAACTTCGCATTCGGATAGCCGCCCACCCGCCCCGTCCGCATCCTCGACCTCGACGCCGCCGACAACCCCCGCTCTCCGCGTAAGGGCAGCGAACGCCCCCCGCCTCTACCGCTGCTCCACCTCCGACATCGCCACGCCCGGTGCATGCTCGCGCGCACGAACGCAAGGGCTCCCACCCCGCGCCTCTTCGCGCGCGTCGCAGAGACGCTCGACCCCGCAGCCATTGGCGCAGGCCTCGCCGACCCCGCCCGCTCGGATTAGGATTGTCGCATGCGCTACAGTACCGAGCGCTCGTGCCCGCCGAACAGCCCATCCGAATACTCCCTCCTCTCCGCAAGATCCCAATTTCTCGCGCCCGCAACTCGGCGGTAGCGTGCGGCGGGTCCTCTTTGCTGTCAAGGAGCCCGGGACGCCATGGGTGTGGGAACCGGCATGCGCGTGTTGGTGGAAGCGTCCACCTCCGATGCACGCCGAGAGCCCGCTGCCCGTGCCCGTGTACTGCGCGGAGGCGGACATGGCGGCCTCCCCGCGCTGCACGCCCTCAGCGGCGCCGCGTTGTGCATGTGGGCCTCCGCGGGCGGCGGCTTACGATTGAGAGGAGGAGTGGGATCGCGCCGCCCCCCGCGCCGCCGATCCCCGAGTTTGCTGGGAATGAGAAGGGAAGGAACGCGGGTGTGGGCGGGGGCGGGGGCAGCGCCTTCTCGTTATCTTTTCCTTTCCGTCGTCTGCGTCTGCGTCTGCGTCTCCCGCCTCCCGCCTGCTTCCTTCTTTCTCCGCTGCGTACCCACTCCTATGCACGCTCCTCCCCCTCCTCCCCCTCCCTACCCCGCGCCTCGGACACGCCCTCTTCTCCGCGCCCTCTTTCCCCTTCCGCTCCCGGTGCCCCCCGTCTTCCCGCTGCCCTCTCCTGTGCCCCTCCCCGCATTGGCTGGCGTGGTTCCCCGTCCTCTTCCACACCACCCTCTACATCCCAGATGTCTACGTGCGCGCGGCGTCCGACTCTGCCTCTGCCTCTTCCGCCTCCAACTCTCTCTACCTCTCCCGCTACTGTCACGGCGGCTTTGGATGCTGCTGCCTCCGCCGCCTCCGCGCAGGCCCTCGCGCGCCTCGGGCGGCGGGCGTATGCACATGCGTATGAGGGTGCGGGTGTTGGAGACACGACGCAGGCGCGGGCGCGGGGCGGGGCGGAGGGAAGCTGCTGCCGCTCGTCCCGCAGCTCCTCCGTCTGCTGGTACCGATGCGTGGGGGTGGCGCCGGCGCTGGTGGCGGTCTCAACGCCCTGCTACGCCGCGCCGTACTAGCATGTCAAGACAGCACGAACGCAGAAGCAGCACGAACGCCGACGCCGACGCGATGGCGATAACTATCTCTTCGCGTCGTCCGGGGAGAGCAGTGTAAAGGCAGAGGCGGCGCCGCGCCCATCGCGCCGACCACGTTCTCGTCGCCAGCGCCACGCCACACCCGCTGTGCAGAGGCGCCCGTCTGCCGCATCCGCCGAGGCAGAGGCAGTGCGACGAGGAAGAGAAACATCCGCAGCCGCGGACCGTCGTCATGCCACTAGCGACGCTACATCGTTTCGTGGCGATCGCGACCGCGAATACCGCGCGGAATTTGGACACCTGCGGATTGTTATGGGGGGAGGGAGAGTACAAGGGGCGGGGGTAGGGGCTGACGTACTCGCTGTTATGCTTCCACGCACTTTCGGTACGTCCCCGTCTTTCATCGCCCTCCGCTCCCTTCCTCCCTCCTCCCTCCACCGAATCCCTCTGCACGGCGTTTCCCCTCCCTTCGCGCTTCTCGTATCTTTCCCTTGCTGACACCTCTCCGCAGCCCCGCCAAGAAACGGTACCTCGTGGAAACCCTACTCATCCCGAAGCACCCCGCGACGAGTAAACGAGTAATCCCACGAGATGGACGACGAGGAGAGGGTGCTCGGGCTATGGAGGAGCGCGGGCGGATAACGCTCCGATGGGTATGTGAATGCGTTTTTTCTTTTCTTTTATTTTATTTTTTCCTTGTTCGGAGTTTGTGGAAGGAGAGTAAGACTTCATTCTACGGGAGCCTGAACGCGTCACCACCGCGTACGTGCGAGCCCACGATGAACTTCCGAGTCCGTGCCTACACTGGCCGCGCTTTGACATTTTCACCTCGCGCACGTCCTCCTGACCTTATACGGCTTGCGGACCCTCCGGAAAGTGTTCCTGGACGTCCTCCCCGTCGTCCCCCTCCCTCCGTTAACGCTCCATATGCCGTGCAGGTGGTCTTGTCCGGGCGGGATCGCGTTACCGGCGCCATTTCCTTTTATATCATATCCTACTTTCTCACTGGCGCCGTCGACTAACATGCTTGTAGATACATACCCATTCGCAATCGACAGCTTCATGTTGTCCGTCGACTTGTACACCCACGCCAGTTTCTAGCCGCTGCTGCCCGCGTCCTTCGCAGTGGTGTGTGCGCGCCTAAGCCGGAGGCGAATTATGTAAGTACTCCTTCATCCTTTCTTTCTATCCCTTGTTTCCTTTACAGATACCTCCCACTCGAACCCCCCTCTCCCCTGTCGCTCGACTCCATCTCACTCTCCTCGTCCTTCCTCATTTCTCATGCTCCTTGTGCTGACATCCGCTATCCACTCAGATTCTGCGTCTTCCGCCTCACCGAGCCACCTGTGCTCCAGTCCACCGCGAAGCAGGCGTTGTATGCACATCCCTTGTTCCGATATACACGGTGCGTCCCACTTCTTCCCATTCTTTCTGGGATAAGTATTCGTCATCCGTGCTGACGCTTTGTTTTCGCTCTTGTAGGACGCGGAAAAAATCGCAAATAGATGCGCGAGGCTGCATTCGAGATCATGCATCTGGGATAATTCGCCGATCCTTTGTCTTTTCTTAGTTTGTTTCAGGAGCTGTATCCACGTCATGTATCCTGATGAAAGTCTGAATACTTCCGCAATTAGAATGTACTGTACGGAGCCGGGGCCCTTCAATGGCTACATGCCCGTCCAAGAAAATCAGCTCCTTGGCGATTCTGCCCGGCGCTATGTCTGTTTCGAGTATGTATGTACATTTGGATCGCCTAGCCTCCAAAATCCCACTTCGGGTGCAATCTTGCCGCGTTTATTGGTGCGCATCCGCAAAGAGGAAAGTTCTGTAATCTTCTGTGCACCTTGTTGTATCTACGCCCATTGACCTTTCATTCGAGAGATACCATCGGCGTCATGCACCCACTTGTCCGCAATATTACCCAAACCCACCTAGATGTGCTCGATTTTGCCTGCGTGCGAGACTTGGCTGACGTGGCCCGCGGATGCCTCCCTCTCCGATTTCACACAACAGGCTTTCCGCGACCCGGCATTCAACCCGTTCTTCGCCTCAGTGCTACGGAAGTCCGGCAGGCTGCAAGCCTAATACTTCTTTGTGCAGATGCCGAGCAAAATGCGGAGCTGTCACTGATGATACAGAAGATTTAAGGTTTGCCGTCGGTGGCAAAGTCGGAGCGGTATTTTGGATGGACTGACATGTAACGGTGAGTAAACCTCTCTCAAATTAAACAGACCATACATCCGGGAACACCCCGGCATTGGAGCTTACTATCTACAGCCGATGAAAGATATTATACCGATCAAAAATTATTAGAGACTTGATCAATACGACGGTAAGAATGAGCTCCACAAATTTTCCTGGACGTCCTTCCCGTGACCCCCCTCCATCCGTTAACGCTCTGTATGCCGTGCTGGGGGTCTCGTTCGGGAGGGATCGCATTACCGGCGCCTCCGAAGTCCATTTCCTTTATATCATATCCTACATTCCCACTCACGGCATTGACGAACATGCGCGTAGATACATACCTAACCTTCGCAATCTTGGTTTTTATGCTTCTTGTGCTGTCCACCGAACTTCGGCACTTTTCCCCTGACGCACCCAACTAGGTTTCAAGCCGTACCGCGAAGCAACACCGCCAATATATAATACGGTGAGTCTCACTTTTCCCCTCTTCCCTTCCGGTGTTCGTCTTTCTTACTGCGATTTTTCTTTCTCGGTCTTGGTAGGATGCGAATCAACGCCGTAATCAGATTCGCCACGGTGCACTCCCGATCGTGGATCTGAGATAACGCGTCGCGCGACCTTAGCGGAAGATGCAACCATGGCCATGGTTTGTTCCAGCTGTATCCATATTCGCGGCCTGATTACTGTCAAGATTCAATCAAGCCCGCATATACTAATCCATGTAACTTTTTCTGCAGATTTTCTGGAACGACGAAGGCACTGAATATGTCTGAGCCCATTTTCCGATCCGACTTCCTCAAGTACATAATTTACCAGGAATCATATTCCTGTTTGATGACTTCCCTGACCTTTGGCGAACCAAACCTTCCTAAAATGCGGCTGGCCGCTAGATATCCCGCAAAGATCTGTCAAGCCCCGGGACGCAGTTTTTGAAGAGAATGACACTCGACAAATTCCAGGCACGTCTACCATAGCATTCTGAGCTGTTTCGGCTTAAAATCGATCTGGTTCTTGATGCTCTGGAGGAGGAACTCAAGAATCGGCGATTCTCGCGCCGATTCATGCGAACACCGATTCTGACAGCGGAAACATACGCAAGAATCGACGCGAGAATCAAGCGAGAATCGAAGCCAAATCGGGCGGTCAGAGCTGAGTCGATTCTCGTTCGATTCTGTCCGCCGATTCTGACAAGAATCGGGTTCAGAATCGTCTTCGGAATCGGTCCTGCCTGACCGCTTTGACTTCCCCTATTGTTTCGGCTGGAGAGAATCCATCAGCATTAGCGACTTCCTGTGATAAAACACTGATGAACATCCCCCTCGAGGCTCGCCGATTAATTGATTCAAGTTAGCAAGGTCAAAGAGACCACCGGAGACTCACATAAACTCCGTCTACGAGAATTCATCCTGCATCAAAGCTGAGGGACCGGCCTTCAGAAACGCTGGGGGTTAGGACAAGGATCTTTGCACTACGCGGCCCAGGACCGCTTACGATGCTTCTCAAAGTGATTTTGGGAGCGGAACCCCTCCAGCCGACGGGCAGCGATGCCTGGACCTACGAAGTGATCGTCCTATGGCGCCTGCGTATCAATCTGTCGCATTTACATTAACCGAGATAATTCAAGTTCGTATTACATTAACCGAGAGGCTAGCCAGCCGTAGGATCGGCGACAGGTACATATTTCGGCAGTACTGCGAAATCTCATATGTTGCGGCTCAACTTTCCCAGTACATGAATGATGTAGGGACCGAAGCGAGAGGCGACTGAGGCCTAATGATATTTTGGAGAGTGATGAAGTTGAACCCCTGAACAGACCGGGAACTAGAGCCAGTCGTCGGTGCTATACCTGAAGGAGAAATTCATTAGGGAGCATAGAGTTGCTGAGCGCCGGGGAATTAGGCGTAGGCGGCAAAGTTGTTAAGCCCCAACGGGAGCCAAATAAATGTCTTCCACTCCTCAGGACATATCCCATGTAGGGCGTGGCGTACTAGGTTTGACTGTTCCCCTTCAAGACTTATTCTCGACTAAATGTACTAACTGTACTTACTCCAGGTACTCCTTTGCGCAGATCTCGGCACGGCCCATCACCGTTCCATCAGTGCCATCGGTCGGCCAAATTCGGCACATAGTTCAACTTGGAGACTTCCCATCCAGCCCTGGCTCCGAACACCCGAAATCAAAAACCTTAGGTATAGCCCCCTTCCATGCGCTGTTGTCCAGAATACGATCGTGGGCTATAATCTAGTATGCGGTTTTGCCGACGCCCACAGCATGCATTTCAAATCACAACCGATAATCGCTTCTGCGCTTCCCACTCGCATTTCGCTCCCCGTTTGCGGCGGATTTGTAGCTCAGTTGGCTAATAGAAACTGAATGTCGAGCCCTGGCTCCGAACACTCAAATTCTGAAAGTAGAAATCTTTGTGGATTAGCCTCTCCCTTGCGCTTTTGGCGAGAAGACGACTATGTGCTTCATTCTGTTCTGACGCCCACATTTGCCCACACCAAATATAACCATAATCGTTTCTGCACTTCCCGCGACAGATTTCGCTCCCCGTTCGCCCCGGATTTGAGGCGCGCTGGGCGCATAGACTGAATTTCGTGACCTGGAAAGACAAACACAAACCCAAATGAAGGGAACACTGCCGGAGGTATTCTTTACGGCCTTACCGCGGACCGAATAGTAGGGTTGCGAGGCGGTAGGTAGGTAGGTAGGTAGGTAGGTAGTATTACACGGCACGGTCCGAATAACGAACGCCGCTTTCCAGGAATCTTCCCCGTGTACAAGCAAGTGTAATTACACCATCGTCCCTAGACTTTCCTCTCCCACCTAAGCCGGACTTGCAGAGCCCACGGGTTTACCCATGCCCCACGGTACGACCTAGACAGCAGAGAAAGACGTCCCCATTGGCACATTTCCAGCCACAAGCATCGTCGCGGAAGGCGTAGTGTCTAACCGAGTTAATGGCGTATTCCGATCTGCAGAAGATTCGCAGAGTCTTCGTTCTGGGGGCTGTTTGGGCAGCAGTGAGTAAAGCAATAAGATCGGCACGTGCATTCGTAGGAGTTCCCCATACTCGAACGGCTTGGTTGAGATTCGAGTAAACGATGGATTGTTCGGGCCGAAGCAGAGCGGGACACCGGACAGTGGCTATGTATGCCGATCAGATGGATAACGTACGCGCTCCAACTCGAAACTCCCATCTCCTTCCCAAGAGGTGTCAGATCGTGGAATCGCGCACAGTGATCAACATCCGTAATAAATCACGTGTTTAGGCTCCGTTTGGAATTTTCGTCAGCAGAAATTGACATTCGACCCAGATTCGTGAAAAGAAAGAGCGTCTTCACTTGGTCTTCATAAACTGTATCATTGAGGCTACATCCTCACTGCTATTACTGGTAGAAACATAAATTACAGCAACTAGCATGATAATTGAGTGGGGAACTGTTTCCGTTGTCATTCTCGCTACAATGAGTCGCTACGGCGTTCGTGGCGATATCGGGTGGCACCAGAAGGTGTGCAACACTAGATATTGTAGTAGGACCAGAAATTGGCCCTACTACAGCGGAAGAGTCGAGGAGAGCGTGGCTTTGTTGAGGAGCGCGACGCCAGCAGTAATAAGCTGTGCTATCCGCATTTGGGGGGGGGGGGGGGGGGGGTTTACGTTAGTTGATCACTGTGGCCGATAAGGCGATCTGACACCTCTTGCTCCTTCCTGGCTCATGCCTACGCGACGCCCGAGCCTGCCTGACTCGCAGCCGGAACTGAGTTATGTGGCTCCGGACTATCAATGAAACAGAAACAGATCACTTCCGTCCCGTCAACATCGTCATCGTGGATTTTACTTCTCTGCACTTCTCCAAGGCCTGTAAGTACTTGGCAGATATTCCTTCGCCCTGCGGATCTGAACACCCAGTATACCAAAATATCTTCTACCGCTCATATCAAGATTCATATATAACCCTCTCGGCTCCGCCTTTTCCTGGCTCACTGGATTTGCATTCCCAGCACGGCCCCTTTGTCCCCCTGTCGAAAAGTCCCCGTGCGCCTTCGCTTCGCTTCCTGGCCCGTCTCCCAGAGATTTTTTTACACGCCGAATGAAGACCATGAAGCCACTACTCCTCAGCTACCCGAGTCATCTTCTGCCATCAGCTGATCCGAGTCATTTACCCAACGTCCGCAATGTTATGGTACCCATTTTGGAAGATATCCGCCCGTATCCGGCATCGGGATTAGAGAGCGTACATCCAACTCACGTTCCATGGGAAATCAAAACTGACAGATGCGCACTTATTGCATCCCGATACGCGGCGGCCTCATCCTTTTCAAATCGGTGCCGTCTATGCTTTCGTCTGGTGCTTCGTTTCCAATTTTCTCAGTCTTCTTTTCGCATTTAGATTGAGTATCTCTCCTCCTAGAGTGCTCGCGCAAGCCGCCTCCCAAGAACGACGGTTCGCACCGTGCATCTCTCTATCGCAACGGGCGTAGTTATAATTTCGTTTCAGTTGCAGTTTTATTAATCCTGCTTCCTCAGCGAATTGATACACTCCACGCACGCGCTCCGAGCAAATACTTCCCATCCATCAAATCGAACGGGAAACGGCAGGGTCCGTGTACAC
Source organism: Mycena galericulata (assembly GCA_029289565.1). Classification (NCBI taxonomy): domain Eukaryota; kingdom Fungi; phylum Basidiomycota; class Agaricomycetes; order Agaricales; family Mycenaceae; genus Mycena; species Mycena galericulata. Next base: position 12,737 of record JARKIA010000242.1, read on the forward strand.
GCGCATCGCTCGTTGAGTCGTTTTCGATTTATGTTCGTGCGCGGTCGCATCTTTCTTACATTTCCTCAGCATGGATTCGATTGGCCTGCCAGCCGGCAAGAGGATGCGCCCTGGCTCCAGGTTCGGTTATCCATCATTCGATCTATGCAAATGCATTCGATCCACAACCAGTGGTCTCAAGCTTAACCAAACATTCAACAGGCAAGTGAATCGGGCGTCGCGGCACACCGTGAGTGTTCATTCGACTGCAGTGATTAAGTGAAGTAACTTGCAGTACGGTTTACAGATGTACTCTCCCTTTCCATTTCCTGCAATCTCATCTTGTATATAAATATCGTGTGTATAAGATACAGTGAGTCGGAACTTGCTCCGTATAATACGGCAGGTCATTGACGTGCAGCTAGCTTTCATCATACCGGTCCATCGAGAATGGTGCATGGAGCACCACCAGTCTCCCTGGAGATTGTAGCTCGCAGATCGGGGCTCGACTCCCTGCGTTCAAATTTCTCAGCTCCTGATTTGTGCTTTTTTCTTTGATTATCGGCACCTCTCATAACTCGATTAACATTCATCCTGCCGTCCAACAGACAGGTTAATCGATGTCCGGGACACAGCGGGCATCTTTAAAGGTCGAAGATTTCTGTCATTCAGTTGATAGCCCCCACCCAGATCGGGGCTCGACTCCCGCACCCGAATTCCGTTCTTAAGTTCTCATTTCGTGGCTCTCTAAACTTGCTTGTTTTAAACGAAGTTTCAACAGGCCACTAACATTGCGCTTGCGGCTCGCAATAAACGCCGTCCGGGTGCGTACCTTTTTTTCTGCCTCTCATGATCAACCAATCTATGGAATCGGGGGTGTGTCTAATAGCGTGGCCGTTTGCGATCTTCCCGAGATCATCGACAAATCCCCTGGGAATCACGGTTTCATTACACCGCGAAATTCACTGTTTTCAAACGATTCGGCGGCAGCGGCAGTGACGACCAGCATCGGCGATGCTTCCCGAGATCTCGCCGCGGACTCGGCACAGCTCTGTTGCCGGTGGCGTGGCTCGGCATACTATGCCAGGAAGCGAAAAAATCGATCCGGCCTTGCACTGCCGTACGCCTCGCGTAGTTCGCGTATCTTCATTTGGTCAGATTTGATGGGATCTTATTACTTATACTGTACCATTTCGACCAAGTCTTCAGGTGACGCGTGACGCGGCCCTCTGAACTGAAGACTTTTGGTCGTGGTGACGGTGACATTGAACTTTTTCGGCCCAAATAGGGTTAAAAACCGTCAAAAAGTGTCGCCGGCATCTGCCGGCTTTCCATTTAAGGCAACTTTTGATCGTATTTGTCAGAATGAAGACCTGGTAAACTGAAGACCTTAGGTGACGCGTGACATGGCCTGAAGACTTGGTCGAAATAGTACAGTACCTCGACTCTGGTGTCCGCATGGGGTCGGCACACAGTGCCGACGACCAAGTCTGGAGACCCATGTAGATCATAGACGACCTACTCCCCAATATATACTCCACAACGGAGCTATACGAGCCCCGACTCTGTCGCACGCCCACGCTCTGAAAGGCCCCGTGAAGCTCCCCCAAAGGGTTGTCCGGAAAATAAGCTTTTTTAGAGCGAAATTTTGCGATTTCCTTGTCCGAACATAAGCTTTTTCAGGTCAAATTTTCAGAAACCCTGTCCGAATATAAGCTTTTTTAGCTCAGACGGAACACACTTCGCACACATTGGAAAATTTTTGTGCTATGTTGCCGAGCCCAGGTTGAACACGCTTTCCACCGCACCCGAGAGGGCCACTGGGCTGGGATAGCGACGAAAATGCGGATTTCCGATCAATTTTGGCCGAAAATTGGATCTAGACCTGGGACGACCCTTGTCCGGGATAAGCTTTTTCAGGGCGGAAATGCCCCAGAACATAAGCTTTTTGAGGCCAGATTTCCGCTTTTTTCCGGACAACCCTTTGCAGGAGCTTCACGGGGCCTGCTCTGAAGAAGCATCCACCACGATGCCTGTCAACACACAGCAGCTGTGCGTGACGTCGAATTTCTCCCATGACTGCGACTGGGTCACCGACTCCGCTTCTGCTCAGGATGAGCTCCGACGGGGAGAAGGAACCCGTCCTGCTCGAGCCAAGCTTCAGCACGAACATCGACTGGTCCCTCTTCATCCTCTTCGCAAGCGCCGTCGTGTCCGTCTTGTGGGGGCTGGCTCTCGCGATTTTCGCGGCAGGAGTTGTCCCTATCGCCTGGACAATCTCGGATTCCGCGATCGTATACGACGACGGTCTCACCAACGTCGTGGTCACGGCGGTGTCGAGTCTCTCGACCGCCCAGCTGACGTACACGATAAAGCTGGCCGTACAGGCGTACGGGTCCTCAATCCTCTTCGAGGGGTTCACACTGGATGAATGGAAATTCCTGCGAGCGCTGGCGGAGAGTAGCATTTGGCCGCCTTTCAGGTTTCCTTGGCGCAAACAAACCAAGTCTGCGTTGGTATGGCTTGCCCTCCTGGGGAGTCTCGCGGCGCATAGCACGTCGATGGCAGCCATTTTACAACCCGGTGGGGGATAGCTTTGCTTGAATGCTTCAGAATAACTGACGAAATGCCCATAGAAAGTTTTATTGTAATCCTTGATTACGACGACTGGAATCCGTGCGGAATACCAGCATCAAATCTCTCTTTCAACCTCCCGATACCAAGCGAGGCGCAGGCGCAGTTGGAGCAAGCGACTCTGACCGCTGGCCTTGAGCTGGGAACCATATATGGTGCGCATACGGCCCTCTCTGTCTTCCCCTTCTGATCCTGAACCACTGCAGAGCAGGTCAGCGGCAACTCGACAACCTCCATTGTCGGGCGTTCCTTTGTGAAGGACAATTTCGGCTATGGTGCGATCGGAGGGCTTACGAACGCCCTGCAAGAGGTGCCCGGAGTCGAGCTCGACGTTCAATGCGGCAACGAGACGTCGTCTCCGGACCTCGAATCGCTCTGGGCAGCCGTACGTATCCCCTTGCCCACGGTCAACCTCGCGAACAAGACAGTCAGTTTCACCACGGAACTCGAATCGAATTCCTCGCTCCAAATCGTCACCAGCACCGCCGGCGGCGAACCCAACTCTCCGGTCACCCTGACCGACGCCGTGTCGTTTGTATTCTTCTCTGCTGTATTAGCCAACGGCGACGGCGCCATGCTTACCATCGACGCGAATGGCTCGGCATTCGGTTGTATCTGGAACGCAATCCCTCGCCTTGTCCACGTCCAAATCAACGGTTTCACCGCTGCTGCCCTCCGGTCAGAGACGCAGACGAGCGGGAACACGAGTTTATATCCCGCCGCCATCGGAAGCGCACTTCTCGGAACCCTGCGCGGCATGGCTACAAGCATTACGCTTGGCGGGAGCCTGATTCTACCGGCCAACTCCCTCGTTAACACCCCACATTTTACATGGAATGGGCTGTACGAGGCTCCGAGCGCTAACGCAACGATTGGGGTGCTGCTGGGCGATGGCTCAAAGGCAGGGTTAACCGCCTACAGCAACTACTTTACCTCTTATGTATTCGCGTCCGTTGTCAACGACACCATCGACGAGGCTGCCGCCAAGACGGGAGTCTCTATATGCTCGAGCGATAATCGCAGCTTACACCACCATTGGCGATTCGGGAACTTGCACTGGCTAGGCACGTTGGCCGTCATCCAGAATTGCGCCATTGGAGCGGCGGCGCTGTGGGTGGTATTTCTGCTGGCCAGGCCAGGGAAGAAGAGGCGCATTCGTGTGAAGGGAGTGGGGCTGCTCGAGGTCTCGGACGCATTCAGGCTGGGTGTCGGTGCAAGTCCCATCATCCGCGAGATGAATGTAGGGACAGAGCAGCTTCTGAGAGTTCGTTCTAGCGGGGTCGAGGTCAAGCTGTTGAGGAAACGCGATAGCTACGCAGAGAGGGGGACACTGTATTTGTAGATATTCTCTATCCCAGGTTCCGGATATCATCGGAGCGCACAAAGCAAAACGGAAGCGCTCACTAAAAGAGCAGGTGATAGTGCTACCATTAGCCTACTTAGTTCCAACCAGCTTGAAATGCGCCTGGAATCTTCGCGCATCTCATCCACGTCGTCTGGAAAAACGATATTCCGGCGCTCCCGCTCTATTTCTCGCTTGCAGCCACTTACTTTCATCGCAAACTGCTCTCCTTCTATCGATCCTTCCCTACTCTCTTTATCCTTCACGGTTCCATGACCGCGTTGCCACGAGTACATGAAGTAACTCCCTTCCGGCCACACTGCGCGCAAGGCCACGCAGCGCCGCACGAGAGCTTGGCGCACACCACGCAGGACGGAAGGGCCCTCATTATAGGTGAGGTAGACGTCCTCCTCTTCGTATTCGTAGTCGAAAACCCGTATCGTGCTTATGCGCCCTTCTTGATGCCGCGGAGGAAGGATCCGTATCCGAAATCATTCGGAGAGTATCCATAACTATAACTACGGTGGACGAGTACCGGTAGAATATCTGTTGCCAACACCCACGCCAGTCTAAGCCGTATTCAGGATCGGATATCGCGATGTGAAGCAAGATCGCACTTTATACTTCACGATCGCGCAGACTGAGAGTGACCGTGGAGAGCAAGTATGCGCTTCATTGAAGAGGTAGATGGTTGTGTGTGTGCGTAGTCCACCACTAGTCCACTAATTATACGAGCATAGTTTACGTTGTGTTTCGGCTCTAGAGACATCAGTATTAGCGTCTTCCTGTGATAAATGCTGATGAACATCCCCGCCAATTAATCGATCAAAAATAGAAAAGTCAGAGAGAGACGCCGGAGACTCGCTTGAACTCCATCTACGAAAACTCATCCTGCATCCAAGCTGAGGAACCGGCCTTCAGAAACGCGGGGGGTTAGGAGCACGATTGTGAATGTTTGTACTCCGCGGCCCAGAACCGCTTACCAGGCTTTTCAAAGTGATTCTGGGAGCGGAATTCCTTCAGTCGACGGGCGGAGATGTCTGAACCTGCAAAATAATCGTCCTATGGTGCCTGCGTATCAATCTATCGCATTTATTAACCGAGATAATTCAAGTTCGTATTACATTAACCGAGAGGCTAGTCAGCCGTAGGATCGGCGACAGGTACATATTTCGGCAGTACTGCGAAATCTCATATGTTGCGGCTCAACTTTCCCAGTACATGAATGATGTAGGGACCGAAGCGAGAGGCGACTTAGGCCAAATGATATTTTCCAGACGATGAAGTTGAACAATTGAACAGCCTGGGGACTATAGCCAGCTGTCAGTGCTATAATCTGGGCCCTGGTGCTAGGTGTTGAGGACACCCACATTGCGCCCACACCATACGTATCAAAACTTCTGCGCTTCCCGCCACGCATTTCGCAACCCGTTCGCTCCGGACTTGAACCACTGGGCTTATAAAAATTGAATGTCGAGCCCTGGTTCCGAACACTCAAAATCCCAAAGCAGAAACCTTCTGGATGGCCTCCTCCCTTGCGCTTTTGGCAAGATCATGAGCGTGCGCTTATGTTGCCGATGCCCACAATTGCGCTCACATCATACATTTCAAAACATAACCGATGATCGCTTCCGCGCTCCTCGCGACGGACTTCGCTCCCCGTTCGCTCCGGATGCGAGGTTCTCTGTGCTTAAGGAAATTGAATTCCGCGAGATAGGAGGACAAGCACAAGCCCAAATGGAGGGAACGCTGCCGGAGGCATCCTTTACGGCTTCACCTCTGACCTAAATACCAGGGTTGCCAGCCGGAAGCGATGGACGGTCGAGCCGCCGCAGGGTCTTAACCACTCGATGAGAAATGTATTTCACCTTAGGAGGGAAATTGAGAGTCGAATGTGTGCCTGGTTTCGCGAAGGAGTCATTACACGATCGATATCTCAGCTACTGTACCTGCAAGCAATTCAGTCTAGAAAATCACCGAGCGACAAGATTTGTGGTTGACGCGAATACATTTTTCTTCGCCTCCAGATTTTCATTGTTCATGCTGAACTTACTCGGCATCTCCCTGCCAGACTTCGATACATTCTTCTTCGCCTCCAGGTTTTCATCGTTCATCCTGAACCTACTAAGTATCTCCGTGCCGGCTCAACCCCCTATTAGTCCCTGTAGATCAAACTAACTCACTCAGCTTCTGGTGTTGTGAGCGGGAGAAATGGGCGTTCGAACCGCCCCGGGGACACTAGGGTAGCATTGGTTGACAGTACCTTTTTTCTTATGTGGAAATTGTTTTTTGTGGTGGGCAGAGGATGGGTATTAAGAGTTCGAATCAATTGTGTTCGGTAGGTTGCGCGGCGGCTTATGGTATTTTCCCTGTCATGTACATTTCCCCAATAACTCCGACAATAAATAGAAGTCCTGGAAACGCCATCCAACTCCCTGTAGATTAATGCAAATCACTCCCGGCCGTTGTATCAATTTCAGCATTACAAAGGGAGAGCCAGGAGTTCGATCCGCCTCAGGGGCATCTGCGTTCGATTAGCTGAACACGACACCTTTTTCATCTCATGGAAGTGGAGTTTCGAGATCGAGAAGTAGTCACTGCCGCTTGACTGTCGCCCCAATTAGATTTATTGAGTCAGTTGGTGGTGCAAGTACTCTGGTTTAAGCGATTTTTTTTGGCTGTTGCTTTACCTTTCTTTTCCCATCTGTTTTTTATTTTCGCGACTCGTTGGAAATCCGAAATCACGCCTGAGAAACCATCTCGGCGACGGCCGAGCGGCCATCTTGCGGCCATATTGCGTCATTCGAGTGATCACACGACCATCCGTTTTGCTCCGAACCTCCTTCTACGGTCCAGAACTCTAGATTCTGGAACCGCCCAGCCCCGGTTTTCCTCAAATATCTTATTCACATCCTCAACCCACTAGATCTTTTCAACCTCAAAGGATCCGCGCAAAAATTATCAGACAGGCACGCAACGATAATTGTATCCAATTTACCCCGCGTCATGTGGTGCGGGGGTACCATCAAATGCGGGGAAAGAAGCGGAGATGGAAATGGAAAGCCGCGGGCGATGTCCCCAAATCTAGCGCCGGGATCACTCACTGCGCCGGGCCTATATAAGGTCGGCCGGAGGTGCTGCGCTTGATCTCATACCCCCACCACCCCACCCCACCCGCTCTCATATCCTCGCCCTCGAGCGCCCATCTACTCGCGTCCCCATCGTCAACCATCGTTCATCTTCATCGTCACCGTAATGGCCGACACTGCTGCTGCGCCTGCGCCTGCCACGATCGAGATCAACGATGCGCTATTCTGCACGCACTTTAAGGAGGTGGTGAGTGTCTTTCTGCTCTCTTACCTCGTCGTATCCCCTTCGCCCTATCCTCTGTGCTTCGTTCGTCGTGTTGATACCCATCTTCCCCTACATGGTGTGCCTGAGCATTTCTCACGTCCACCGATCTATTCCCATGCTTAATATCGTGCTGATTCTGATCTTTCTCTGCGACAGTGTGCCGATTGTGCGTTCGACGGGCGCGAGGAGAACGACGCCTTCTTCGGGTTCGATCCCGTCGACCGCGAGGGCATCGAGGCGCCCCCCGCCACCGTGACCAAGGACGGCGTCTACCAGTGCAAGAAGCATGCGTCGACCTGTGCGTGCTATCCCGTTATTATCCTACCGTTGGACTAACCACGTCGCAGCTTGCAACCAATGTTACGGCTGGAAGAAGCAGATCACTCGTGCGCGCACGGCGGCGAAGAAAGCCGGCAAGAAGTGAAGCCTGCACGGCTCATCGAAAGCTTAATCGGAATCGTCGAATTCCGCGAATGTTGAATTGCGCCCGAGACGGGAGGCACGGTAGTTGTGTAGGATGTGTATTTACTGAATGAATATCAAGAAGAATTGAATAATTGGAAGGAGCGAAAGGACCTGGCTTCGGCCGAAACCAGCGACCAACATTTTGATGGCCGCGCACGGATCAAATACGAGACTCGCTCCTGCTTTCTTTCCACCTCAACGAATCCGAATTCGTGCGCAGCACGTAACATTCGCTATACTTCCGTTATCCCGCTCCTCTAAACTTGCATACCCCCGCCGGCAGAGTCCCCCTTGCGAATGCTGGCCCAGCGGCAGCGGCTCGATTATCGATTCCCGATTCCCACTCGATTCTGCTGCTGGTGTGCATCCAACTCTAACCTCAAGATGGGTATCGACACTGGATCCCGCATAATTATGTCGTCTCTCGCTTATATTCGGGCTCGAGGCACCGAAAAAATCTCTGTAGGATATGCGGCTTGCAAATGTATCGCCCAGCTGGAACACTGACTGGAATGGGGTACTCGCGGCGCTTTACGAGGTATAAGGGTCTAATCTATCCTTCTTGGATAAAGCTGCGATCTGCGGACCGAACTGAGGTCGATAGTGTCCTCGCATCAACTCCGAGACTGTCCTCGGGTATCTTCCTGCTTTTTTTCTTCCACCACAGCGAATCCGTATTCACACGCAGCACGCATCATTCGTTATACTTCCGTTATCCCGCTCCTCTAAACTTACATTTCCCCTACCGGCAGAGTTCCACTGCCGATGCTACCCCAGCACCAGCGGCCCGATTCTCGATTCCCACTCGATTCAACTGCTGCTGTGCGTCCAAGTCTATCCTCAAGACGGGTATCGAAATGCGGATCCCATATCATTATGACGACTCTATATTCAAGCTCGAGGCGCCAAAAACACGCAGCGTACAAATGTATCGCCCGTCTCGAACAGTGGCTGCAATCGGATACTCGCCGGGCTTTACGATCTGTTCATAGGTATAGGGTCCACTCTACCCTTCTTGGATCAAGGCTTCAATCAAACTGCTGTGGAGGCTCTGGAGCGCGCGGCTTCCCGCCTACGCCACGAACTACTCCACCTATTCGCGGCGCTCCGCCGCATCGCTGGTTACGTGAACGGCGACCATCCGTTCTGCTTGCCCGCCGCTCCCTGAATTTTCAATGGACGATTCCAGATGCATCTCAGCTCTCCGACAAAATCGGGGCAGTTGGAGTAGACTAGACCGGTAACCGTTCTGTCTACGAGAAACAAAGTTGTCGGTAGACAGACCGGTCGATCTGGGCTTGAATTTGGAGGAGGGCCGAGCGGTCACGTTTTCAGCACGTGTGATTTCCTAACGCGCGCGCGAGTTCGATCCTCAGTCCATATGCCCTTATTGAAAAAATATAAATATAGAGACTAAGTACACCGTAAATAACCCCAGCTTTGATGATACTTATTCCCTTTGATTTTACATCCAACAAGTCCAAGAGGACAAGAATACATATTTTTCCACTAAATGGGTGTCTCTGAGGATCGAACTCGCGCGCGCGTTAGGGAATCACACGTGCTGAAAACGTGACCGCTCGGCCCTCCTATAAATTTAAGCCCAGATCGACCGGTCTGTCTACCGACAGTTTCCCGTAGACAGATCGGTCACCGGTCTAGGAGTAGACGGTGAAGTAGCGATTATGGCAGCAAGACGTGGGACAATCGCCTTCAAAATAACCGTATGACCGCTTCCATCTTCACCTGAATGTGCCTCTGGAGGCGATTTTGAAAGGTGGTTATGCTTTTGAGGCGATTATCACATCCTTTTTTTATTCTACAATCGCCGCATAATCGGCTACTATGAATGTCCCTAATACCGGCCGTGATTGATTCTCAACCACAGCATTCTTATCTATAAAGACTCTTGAACGTTCGACGACAAAAATGGACTCAAGTCATACCCTTAGCGCTACCACGACAGGCTGCCAGTGAGACTAGCCTTACGCACATGCGATGCTGTAGAGCTCGTTGAAATGCCGTCTCTTGCATCGCCTTGATTGTGTATCAGACAATCAAGGTGATGCAAGAGACGGCATATCAGATATCTGCTATCTATCTATCTATCTATCTATCAACATCAAAATCGTCTCCCGCCACTGAAGGCCTCGGTACTCGGAGGCCGATAATACTGATGTCACGTCGTGGTCATCACCGTTGACAATCATCTTCGCCAAGGCAGCTGAAAATCAGTGCGCGGAGTTCAAAACGACACCGAAAAAGTTTTTTAAAGCACTGCGTTCCCACCGGAAGCAGACCTGTGCCGCCCTGCGCCGACATGCGCAGGCCAGCCCGCCTACACAGCTCATTAATACCCAGCCTGCATCAAAATGAACAGAAAATGTGCTACTTCCCAGGACGGTTGGCAGTTAGGCAGCGCAAAGCTGAGGTGTCCCAACATATTCCCCCGGGCCGCCGCCACAGGGGGCGTCGGGAGCACTATGCATTCCACCCGGGAACAATATTAATTTTGAATGGAGAGGCGTTCTAGGCAGGCCAAGAATATACAAGGGTCGGCAGTGCCCGTTGTCTCCCATGCGGTAACCGGATACGGAAAGACGAGTTCCAAATTATGGCGAAGTGTCAAGCAGCCCGTGCCTACACATCTCGCTGTACTTCTCCTCGTTGGATTTGGTGTTTTTTTACTTCGTTTGACGCGAGGTGCACAGCACTATTGGTACGATGACGCCACGCGAAGGTCACCTTGCCAGAGGACCACAGCGTTAAATGGCGAGTGGCGCAACTCTTGAGAAAGCACAGCGAGTTGTTTTTGGGACTTGATCCACATCTCTATGCATTGGATTTTTAGGCCCGCCACTACCGGAGAGCAATTCGTCTCCGCAGCAGCGTCCCTTGTGCGTGTTGCAGTTCTGGCTACATTGGATGCACCGTCGTAACCCAAGCAACGTGCCGGACGCCCAATTATAAGAGAACGTGCACAGTAGGGCTGCGAAAAGCTGTCGAGTCAAGATTTCCCATTCATTTTCACATCGTCCTCAAATTTAGGACGGAATCATGCTCCTATCTTGACAGCAGGCTGTTCCATATGTCGGGTGGCGCGCGACGGAGCCGCGCGATCGCAATTAGGCTGAATAACTTGCTGGTCAGGTATTTAAGCTCGATTGCGGCTCTTCGAATGGCCAACTACGCCCTTGAAATCTTCCCCACCTCGAGACGCGTATAACGCCGACTTACGCCCACATTTCAAGATGCCCGGTCATTACGTCCGTTTTTCCTCGACAAACACGTTCCATTCGCCGCCTCCGCCCCTCATGGGTCGGGGATCCTCTTCGGCTTCTTCCTTCGGGCCAATGACCCCGCCGTCGTTGTCATACGGGGGAGCTCCTGGGCCAGGACCGTATCCGCCGCGGAGCACTTATACCGAATCCGCGCCACGAACAGGGCGAGCACACAGTCTGCTCACATTTTCCTCCAAACCTCTGCTCAAGTACAACGTCTCGCGACACCCCTCCACAATCACTGCCCGCGCCTCAGGGCTCACTTCTGCGGGGTTCACCGAACCTGCAGTCTACCCCCCACAAGCCAGCATCACGCTCGTCACGCCGCACCTGCCATGGGCAATCGGCGTGCCCGCTTCCAACGGCGCGTACGTCACGGTGTTCGACGTGTTCAACAGCATATATAACACTCTCCGCGTTAATGCCACGCCAGCGGAAGTGAACGCGTTGGGCTCGCAGAACATGGGGAAGGCGTCCGCGGCGTACACCCAGCGGTACGAGCGTCTCCGGGGGCATCGCGGGTACACGGAGGAAAAGCGGGGTGGAATCAAGCGCGTTGATTTCTTGATGGGATATACCAGGATGCACGGCCTTTCACCTACAGAGAGTCCTGACGTCTGGCAATTGAACACGGAATGAATAGTTACTTGCGATATGCTGTATGATTATTTTGTGTCCCTGCCCCATTCATGTACTATATCACCTCTGTATCCTCACCACATGAATTAAGCGGTCGTGTGTCCGTTAAATATCACGGCTACTGCGCGAATTTGTGGAAACATCGGGGATCAAAGTCAAATCGGCTAACGCGGTATTTGCACATGTCGTCGCTCCGTCATCAACGCGATGGGGCACGTGAGCTGCATCGTGACTCAGCGGACACACCTGTTTTACAGTGTTTAAGTTGCTCCTTCGTCCTCTTCCTCCACGGCGTACGTTTCCTCGCTTAGTTTCGTGTCCTGTGCGCTTCCATTGATCCTCAGATAATATCCCATGCCACCCTCCCACCTGTCTACCACTCTCCACCCAGACGTTTTGACCCCAGCGGTGACTCGAGCTCGAATAGACGCGCTCAGTTCTGAGATCGCTGCTCTCTATGCCACCATCCACCGTATTACAGCGGAGCGAGAAACCCTCCAAGCGCACCTCGACGCGTACATATACCCTGTCTTAACCCTGCCCAACGAACTCGTGTCCGAAATCTTTATCCACAGTCTTCCTCCATCGGACTCCGAGGCATCGGAGTCATCCGCGCTTTCATCACCTCTACTCCTTGGCCGAATCTGTCGCAAATGGCGGGATATTTCACTTTCGACTCCTCGCTTGTGGACCGACATAGATTTCACCATCGGCAATCGCGAGTCTTCGAAGGTTTCGATAAATCGACTTCAGCTCTTGGACACCTTTTTTACTCGCTCTCGCAACTGTCAGTTGAACATATCCATGACGTACCATCCTTTCCATCCCCCGACGGCCTCTGGCGAACTGGCTGCTGGTGTCGCCATGGAAGCAGTCACCCAACATTGTCGGCGTTGGGAGGAAGCATACCTTGCCGTCCCCCTTCTCCATCTCACCCGGGCTACCGGAGATATGCCCTTGCTCCATACTTTGACGTTGTGTGTAACAGATCTCGACGAGCTTGTTCCACAGGGGGCCGATCCGACGGCTCCAGTCGAGATGTTCGAAAAGGCACCAAAGCTGAAGCGACTAATACTTGTGGACTTCATCCCCGGAATATTCACTCTTCCGTGGGCCCAACTTACCACCATTTCTATCATCCGGGCACGTTTTCCCCTCGATATCGTGGAAGTTCTTCGGGCATCCGTGAACCTCACGTGCTTCCTGGCCGATTTCGAGGAAGCTTGTGACGACGAGGCGATGGACGATATCCCGGATATCCCACCCCTTCTTCATTTAACCGATTTGCATCTCGGCGGAGAAACCTATTGCCCCTCACATATGCAACTTTTGGAAAAACTCACACTTCCCGCCCTATCCTCGCTCGGCATTCACGAGTCATGTTTCGAGCCCAACCCGATCGCCACGGTCCGCAATCTCATCTCCAGATCGAAATGTCCATTGCGCCACATAACAGTTACTGAAGCGGAGGAGCCCAGTCGTTCCTACTACACGGCGTGGCCATCGGTCGACTACGTCGAGGTGCAGCCGCCGGACATGTCCAGTGATTCAGGGAGCAGCTCGAGTTTGGAGGATGTGGATATTTCGGACAACGGAACGCAGGAAACCTTGTACAATGATGAAGACGCAGACTCGTAGGTAAGCACAGCGTACATCGGTGGTATTCTTCACTCGCGGTTTACTGGCTACGTTCCAGGATGGACTTTGAAGTTGTGGGTCGTGATAGTATCGCTCTCCTGGAATATCCCCTTCAACTACAGTATTACTTGTATCTGGGCACAGTCGCAAGGCAGATCTGATTCCGATTGTTGTCCTCGAGGATGTGCCGTGGATTGAGGACTGAAATCAACTTCGAATCCGGTAGACTGCTAATTGACAAGTCACATGAAAAGGTGGAAATGACCGTACGTAGCTCGTGGCTTTTGGCTGAAAAAAGATACTCGCACGGCGTCACAAGAAATCTCTAATAAATTGACTTGTGGAGATTAAACAATGTGTAGTATAATCCGGTTCGACGTGGCTTGACGAAATCAGCATTCAGGCTGATGGTGACCAGAGACTAGGAAAGAAGAAAAATCGGCCCAAGATTCTGGCCGCGTACACTGTGTCTCCTCGGACGCCGCAACCTCGTAATACTCCGGTCCAACTGGGGCGCGACTCGACGCAACCACATACCCCTCGAGTCGCTGAATCAGCTGCGCGACGCGCGGTGCGGAAAAAGTGTCCAGCGAGTAGCCCAGCAGCTTCAGCTCCCGGAGCAATCTTCCAACGCGCAATGAAAATCAACATAGATCATGTAAGTAAACTGGCGGCGCACGTACGTCTCGAGGTCGCGGGCGCCCTCCTGGGGGACGCACGCCCACCCGTCCGCGTCCTCCGCGCAGAACTCGGCGCAGGAGAGGACCGTCTCCGCGTGCACGGGGGTGTAGTGCAGCGCGGGGAGGTAGCGCAGCCCGCGCACGAGCACCCGCGCGCCGAGGATCGCCATGTCGCGCGCCTGCACGCGGAGCGCTTGCACGCGCTCGGGCGCCCAGGTGCCGGGGTCTGCGCGTTCCTCGATTTCGCGGTAGAAGGGAAGCACGAGGCTCGCAAACGCGAGGACCATGGCGTACACGCATCGCCGGGCGACGGAATCTGCTTCGTCGATGACACGGAAGAGTGTATCGTTGACGGGCGGAGGGAGTATTTCGTCCATGCGATCTAGGAGGAGCGATATTATGGAGTGGAGGACGGAGAGATTGGTCAGGAATCGCATGACGGCTCGTTCGGAGAGAGGTTTGACGCGGGCGTAGTCTGGGAGCGGTTTGAATGAGTAAAGGCGAGTGTGAGGGGAGGAAAGCGCAGCTCACCGCCGTTGATCGTGTCAGAGAGCTCCCGCGCAAGACACGGAATATGGAATAAGTCTTTGGGGAAGTCAAGGATGAGGAATTGTATGAAACCAGAGACGCACATTGTGCACTGTACACCCACAGAAGGGACAGTGCCGGAATTTGCGTGGACACCTGAAGAGACGCGAACATATCGTCGAGCGACGACGGTTCGGGACCGTACAACATCAATTGGTCATTCAACGTGCTGAGGTGGAGACACATCAGACTGAGACGACGCGCTAAAGAAATACCCTCAACAACAACATGGGCGTCCTCCTTTGGTTTGAGAGTGTGGCCTCTGCCATCTACCCACAGTCAGCTGGAGAAACGAATTGGTGTGATCCTCACAAAAACGGCTGCCCAGTGCCCTGCATCGGAGGGGTGGAGGTATTCTCCCCGTAACGCCGGGGCCAGCACGCGAAGATGCGACATATAGGCACTTGCCCATGGTCTTGATTGGCCGCAGAAGTCCGCTGCAAGCACAGTTAGGACCGATAAAACAGATGTGCGACAAATACTTTGTTCGAGAAGGTCCAGGAGGTAGCAGGACGCGGCGTTCTCCGTCGATGGCTGGAGCATGGTTCCGGCCTCCCATGCTGCTTTGAACGCAGTTGTTCGGATGGCGCGGTATGTGCGGGCGCGGCGTACACCACATCCAACGAGGTTTGGGCATGATGCGAAAAAGAAGGCATCGTTGTAGGCTTCGGGACGCGGTCCTTCGCCAAGCACAAACTCGTGGAAGGAGACGAGAGACGCCAAGGCAACGATGGCAAGCGCCAAAACACGGAAGTCCGGAGGAAGGAGAGACACTTGGAATGACACCGCCCGTACGGTCATCTTGATTCCGGAAGACAGAATGAGAGGATGGTCGTATTGAGGGATATATTCAAGACCTGTTGAAGCCTCGGTGAGGAAATCCTCAGCTTCGAACGACAGATACTTACATTCGAAACAATGGGAAACAAAGTCCGGATTGAGGTCGGGACATTTCGCGGGTTTTTCGAAAACCGGGCCACGATAGACATCTAATGCTCGCGGTATCACCATCGCCGTCGGAGCTCTGCGCGGCCGCCCACGAGGTAGAGGCGTGGTGGTGCATCTAGTAAGATAATTAGGTGTTGCTGAATCGTCCGTACTCTAAAGCATACGCGATACCCTTGTCCACACAACGCGGACAAGGTGCGCCGTTTTGCTGTGGATGACACAGGACACGACGAGCCTACTCGAAAATGTTAGGAGCCTTCCCATGTGAAGTGCATGGAAGAGTGTACTTTGCAAGTGTCGCATGCTGGGGGTTTCTTGGGCGCTGGACCCTTCATGGAACTTGATGGAAGCAGAATGGCAAGTGGCTAATTGGTCACGTCCATCAAGTAAGCACGGCATGGCGCCCCGCTCTCTTGACAACGACGATATTACGGGAGACTCGATCTGCAGTCAACGCTCACTCCTCGCCGTCCCTTGCATGCTCCATTCGCTCCTCCTCGCTCTCCACGTCGCCGTCCTTTGCCCGCTTGCACGTACATACTCGCCACTTGCGCCCCGACCCTACCCCCCTTCTTCAAGTTCTTCCGCGCAACTTACTCCCTTCGCTGTCTCTTTCTTCTCTTCCACCTCTCCTTGTGCTTCCGCTTGCGTCCTCTCCTTCCGCTCCTCCCTCCTCTTCCGCAATACCTTCTTCCCTTCGTTGCTCCCATCTTTCTCTTCTTCCTGCTCGCCTTCCACCCGTGCTCGCGCTCGCATACCCTACCCCCTGTTCTTTCGCACTCCTCAAACTAACTCCTACCCTTTGCCTTCCACTCGCTCCCCGCGTCTTTCTTCCGCGTGCACTTCCAGATGCGTTCCGTCCTTCCCTCCCTCTTCCCGCATACCTCCTCCTCTCTCCTTCCATCCACGCCTTATGCACTTCATCTCCTCCCTCACGCTTGTACAGCCCCCTCTCGCTCGTACTCTGTACTCCGACATCAGTCTTCCGTCTTTCCTTCCTCCCCACGCCCTCACCCCAGTCGTCCGAACGCGGTGACCCTCTCTCCGGGTCCAGCTGCGGCCCAAATGTTCCTCCCTCCATTGCCGACGACAAAAAACTCGACTCGAAACCTCAAGTCCACTCGCTCGCGCAGGGCATAGTAGTCCACCTCCGCCTATCGACGGACACTGTCAATACCCAGGGTAATACTATCGATGGTGCGCCATACCCCTCGTACTTTAATCGGCCCCCTAACCCGAATCGAGTCCTTCTGGAGCAGCACGCCGACGACCCGCTGCCCGTGCATGGCGCGGCTGCGTCCTCCGCCGCCGTCGTCTCGTGGCCCCCGAGATTCTCTCCGCACCGCGTCCGCCGCTGCCCTTGCCCCTGCCCTTGCCCCCCGCCCCGAGTCGCACGTTGTCGGGGAGCGCAGACGCAAATGGAGGAGGGAGGTACCCATGTATCCGCGGCTGCGGACTATCGCCACCCCCTATCCCTGCGTCCGCGCGCGCTTCTCGGCGCCCGCGCCCACGAATACCGCCAAGTATCCGGAGACGGGGATCAGGACACGTGGAGCAAGGTGCTGGCATACCTTTCTGTCATGCGTCCGCGCACTTTCGGTATGTACGTCCCCGTCTTTCTTTCCTCCCTCCACCGAATCCCTCTATCCGCCCTTCCGCGCTTCTGGTATCCTTCCCTTCCCTTCCCTTCCCTTGCTGACGACGACATACGCGGCCGCCTCGATCGACTGAGTAACCACCACCCTGCTGCGTATGGAGTCCCCGCAAGCTGCACCACTAACGGACCTCACCACGCGCTCGAAGCGTGCGCGACTCGCGTTGTTCGGGCCCACCTCGGTATCTCAAACGCCCTCTGTTAACCCTGTCCACGCACCCACCTCTGCCCTCCCTCCCCTCCCGGTGTCACCGCGGCGCCGACGACCCCGTCCTTCCCCTGGTGTCCTTCCTACATACATACGTCTGGGATGGCGTGTTTGCGGCTGAGGCGCAGGCCAAGTGGTTTGTCAAGACTTCTAGTTCTGCCGCCCCCCTACACGTCTCTTACCACATACATATCAACTCCTCCCCTTCGCTCTCGTCTCATACCCTCTATCTTACAAATCCCACTCCCATTTTACCTCTAACCAAACGCCAACGGCGTTCCACACCCATACCTCTTCTACTTATCCCCCAGTTTTCCGCTACAGTCAAATACGAAGCTCGAATAAATATACAAGCTTCTTTTGTTCTCCGGATGAGCTGCCCGAAAGCCTTTTAGATTACGAACTCCACGAGACTCACCTACGTCCGCAACAACGCCATTACATCCGACTCCCCATGGGTACTCCGTACTCGGCGTCCCAAATCCGATTTCAGGCAGTCATGGATGGGGTGGTGTCGCTACTACTACGCTCGAGTTCCACCTCGAAATGAAATGAACTATCCGTTTCAGGCTTCGGGTCCACCAAATCGGCGACATGGTGGTATACAATGCTGCCTGGATCCTCCCAATAGACTGGCATTCAACACTCCCTGTGCCGCTCTGTCGCTATCGTCGTTTCGACATGGCACATCGCAATTCTGGGCGATCTCAATGAATGCGCGAACTACTGCCTCTATTTGATCATGACCCACCCCGTAGAGGCGGGCACGCGCACGCCGGCATTGTATTACTACGTACATATTTCCGATTTTTTGTGTTCTTTTTAATACATATTGGGAAGTTATCCACATACGTAGATATCTACGAGATCGCGGTAATTATTGAGCTATTAGTTAAACAACTAACGGTAATTAACGCGTGCTCGAGATATTACCAAAGGCCAGGGGGACCGGAGAAACCATACATCTCGCCCTTTAATTAGAAGGGCAAGTTGGGCTTTACAGGTGTTTTTCAGAGTGATTACTGATAGGACCTTCGCAGTAAAAAATGCTCACAGGAGCCATAACTGTGTTTTGCTCGGGGGGATTCATGAAATATGACGATTGGCTCCAAAAGACTGGGGCTGCCCACCTTTGGCGGGCGATGTCGGCATTTTGGACGGGACGGCAGTGGCAGCGCTTCCCACCAAATTCAACACTCGATCCTCCATTGCTTGCGGTCCAGTTACTTCTGTGGGTGGTCTGCAACACAGAAAATTCCCGCTATGTATATAGTGGGTTTTTGGGGGGAACTCAAAAATGAACTCCTTTATACTTTTTGTGCCCCATCACAAAAATATCTATGTCCCACCAAGATAATAATCACGCTCGTTCCTCGTGTCCCCCATGAAGATATCCCTCATTTCCAACTTCCAATGGTTAAAGTATGCCCGCATCTTCACTTAACCCGGTCAAAAATACTTTCGTCGCTGCTGGAGCCAATATAACCTCTCTCTGGCGTCTCTACTTCTTTCGCCCCTCTTGTGTTGCTAGAGCTGGTACTCTTTCTTGGGTGACAAACCCTGCGATATTGTCGCCTAATCATGTCTCCCGCGCCACCAATGTTTACGATAAGGCAACATGAAAGTTGAACGGGAGTGCGTCGCGGCAAGCGGGCCGGGTGCGAGCTAGTTCTAACTGTGCGACGACCGAGCGCAGTTTAGGCTGAAAAGTGATTTGATGTTGTATTCAAATTACTTGAAAAGACGTGAATGTTTCAGAACGATTCCAGGATAGTTTTTGGGAGTTATCTGGTTCAGTAGCCAGAAAATTCACATTTAATTTTCTTCTAGACTCATAAGACTGAGATCTGAGTTGAACTGAACATTGCTCATGTATCTGCTCAGTAGCTGTTTTATATAACATTTTCTTAACACCATAAATCAGCTTAGCTTCCAATACTTTCCTTGGACTTCCAAATTTTACAGAGTCACGGTCCATGGACGGGAACAATGAAGTCTTGAATGCAGTTGTAGGTCCGTATCGGCCGAGCAGGCAATTATTACATCTACCACAGCGGAGAACTTATCTGTGATTTTGGCGCTACATTATCATAGCGGGCTATATCGGTCATATGTTGGTGTTGACAGGTTACCTGCCTGACAGAAGCAGTTTTGAACGCGGGTAAATCCGAACTACCGTGATGGCCGTGAGATTTTGGCAGCACGACTCTCCGAGAATCGCCGGCTTGCCGGCGCGGAGACAGGCTCCTACATAATTAGGGCGTGCCGTGTGCTTGAGGCACGTGTTTTGCATCGAGATTCTTCGGGACGTCCACCACACTAGACGTCTTACCGGACGTCTTCCTTGACCGCGGCGTGGAATCCAATGTCAGACACAAGCACCACGGCGTATTCAACCCTCCCCTTCGTTCCCCGCACACCGTTCGACGACTCAAGCGCCGATGTGATCCTCCGCTCATCGGATGGCATCGATTTCCACGTGCACCGCGTCGTGCTCTCCCTCGCTTCATCGTTTTTCAAGGAGATGTTCAGCTTGCCTCAGCCGAGCTCCGAGCCCGATATTCCGACCATATCCATGTCGGAATCAGCCGTCGTCCTCGACAGAGCGCTGCGATTCTGGTATCCCGGTGCCGAGCCCGTCCTCGTCCAGACATTGCATGAACTGCGGGAAACATTGGAGATTCTCATCCAGAAATACTACATGCAGTTCGTTATCCCCTTGGCGAAAAAGCATCTACGGGAATACCTCCAGGGGGACCCTGTCGCTGTCTTTGCCATTGCATGCCGCCATGAATGGAAGGACCTCGCGTTAGAGGCCGCAAAAAGCTCCCTCAGAGCCGCCATTCGCAATGTCTCTGAGTTACCTCGGCCCACAAACCTGAACGATATGACCGCGGATACATATTATGCACTCCTCCTGTATCACTCCGAGTGCGCAAGGGTCGCGGCGGCGGCGAGTTCATCGCTCGAATGGGTCCCTTATTCCCACGAAATCCCGGGTTCGGGTTGCCTAACAGACCGGGTTATTTGCCCTGTCGATTATCGGACCTGGAATTACGCAGACGTGCCTCAAAAAATCGTTGTAGCGTGGTTCGCCGGCTATTTGCAGGCACTGGCAGCAAAACTAGCCAATTCGCCCAACGCCATATTGGATAGTCCCGAGCTCCTAACTCTGGCCGGGACGAGAATGTCTGCATGCCCGTATTGCAGAGAGAACGGATTTCATAGATTGGCAAAATTTATTGTCACTTTGAAGGCCAAAATTCAGCGAGAGATTGATTCGGTGAGTCTTCTTCCTCGGCGAGATGCGTTATTTATAATCTGGACGATCTTACAGGTGGAACTCCCACAGCTCAATTTTTGAACCGAGTTTCTGAACCTCACTAACATCTGTCTCTGTTTCCACTCTGTTTCTGTACCTTGAATATACGCGTACACTTGTGGTCAAATATCCTGTCCGCGGCACTGTAAAATACTTTCCTCGCTGTACTAGGTACTTCAAGTTGCTGCATACGATAGCTGATGCGTATAGAGTATCTTCCAGCGCGCGGTGTTGCCATAGTCAATCAATTCATAACAAAAATGAATGTCAAAATGTGTTCTAGCAGCCTGGGCGCGCGGGCCTAAATTCGGACAACGATACAATTTTCCACCTCAAGCCCTTCTTGATTGTAGATCCTATCAGCACCCCGTCCAAAGACTCTCTAAATTTGGTGCAATTGAAACGGGCAGAAGTCTGATGGAAGACTGGAAGTAACAAAGTTCGCGATGGGTATAAACAGCGATGACTTCAATGAGCCAATTAGTCGGTGTGCCGTAGCTAGTCTCACAGCTCCAATTTATCCCTACTGCTCAACGAGCCCATTTCCTGGTCCACCACCTGCAAATGGATGGCTGGGACGAACTCCGACTCTCGTGCGGCCGGGCGTGGGCGTCCCGTGACGAGCCGAATAAAAGTCAGGTCGGTGAACCACCGGAACGCCCAAGGGATCATCTTCAAAACTTACCAAAGGGGTGGAAAGACGACGAAGACGTCCAGAGCCTAACATGCTGGCGTCAGGGAGGAGAGCAGGAGGGTAGGACGGGCAGAACCTGGCCAAAGGAGGGGAGAATATGTTGTCCGGAGTGTCGGTCAGCCGAATCTCATTCGCGATGACCCAGTATATCATTGGTATAAGGAACACGCCGCAAAATTGCAGAGACGGGTAGCGGTCTACGGAAAACGTCCTAGAAGATGATTCTGTGTGACCAAATCTGAACGGCATGGGACAAACCAGAAAACCCAGAACCTCGATCTGGAAAATCGGTCATTCATCTGGTTCAAATTAAATTATTGCTCTAGGGAGCTGCCTACTCAAGTTCTTGACACTACTGGTTCACAAGCGCATCACGGACTGGGCTAATGCGTACGCGGACTACCAAAACGGCTTCAGAGAGGGTTATCGCACGAACAACAACCCCTCCATCCTCCGCTGTATAAAAGAATGGGCTCGCGCAAACCAACTCACGGTCTATGGTTGCAGCAGTAGATGCAACTAACGCTTTCCCTTCCACGTATCATCCAACTTTATGGTTGAAACTCATGCAGATGGGTATGGGAGGCGCGCTGTTTGACTGGTTGCGCATGTTATACCAGAAAATGGAATACTATGTTCGCCACGGGGATCGTAACTCAGCAGAGTTCAAGGCACTTGTTGGTTTGCTTACCGGTGATCCCGCATCCCCAGTCCTATGGAACCTGTTCATGGCCGACCTCATTATGCTTGAGGTCATAGACGACCCTATTCCTTCTGGTGTTCGAATTGCGATCCTAGCCCAAGCAGACGATATCCTCTTGATCTCGCTCTCGGCACAAGGATTACAGCGCAGACTCAACACGTGGTGCTCGCGGAACTTCATCGTGATCTCACATAGTTCCCGGAAACAGTGACGGACTACCGCATGCTGTTGCCGGTCGAAATTTGTTTTACGCTCGAAGAAGTAGAGGGATTATAACGGTCCAAAATGTTTTCGCATCCCGCACTGTCAGAACACGAAGTATTCGCCACCCACGTATATGCCGATCCGAGGTCTACTTCGAAATCGAATTGTTGCGGACGGTCGACAAATGAGCTCAGTAATTCGACGGTTCTTTGAAGAGAGCAACAAGTGTTGGTTTTACTCACGGCGTTCCGAGGGAAAGAGTCAAGTAATAGTAAGCGTCCACCTCCTAACCAAACGCGTCACTGGTTTCCATCCAAAATATGAACAGGCGAAGACCCACGACGTCGCCGTCAATTGGAACTGTCGCCCGCCTTTGATTCGGCGAGTTTCGTGCATATCGCCTCCGATCTTCCGATAGCTGATCCTCGACGCCCTAGAAATATCGGGACATGTATGTGGTCAGCCACGGCGGAGCAGAACGCTGGAGTAATGAATAAAAGGCGTAGAGCCGAAAAAGACAGAGTCAAATTACGGGCCAGACATAAGGACAGTTCTTGGTCGCGGAGGTGGTCCGATAGATGGCGAACGGATATATACTCAACGTCGTATATGGTGTGAAGAAGACTGAAAAAGCAAACAGTAGTCGCATGAGTTCATTGCAGGACAGACCTTGTCCGTATGTCGACCAGAATTGCAGGCGGCTGAAGACGGAGTGACGGTCCGAATCAGGGTTTGTTTGGCAACTGCTTGGTCAGTGTACGTCAGCATTCGCGAATTGCCGAGATCTTCCCTGCTGCTCTCAGACCACCATCGATCACGACGATGGATTCGACACCTTTTCCAGCGAGGATGGGATTGGCTTTCCACAAGTGTGGAAAGGAGATGGACGTTCAATTGTCCAGATGCGGTGGATGCCGTCGAATCGCCTATTGTAGTTTGGGTGCGTAAATCGTCGTCGAGTGGGATATTACTCAAACTGACGTCGCTGGGTGTGGAAGAGTGCCAGAAGGTGCGGAATTAATGCGAATATTACGTCGCCCTTCCGACTCTTCTGCTCAGGCGGATTGGAAAGCCCCAAACACATGTGTAAGGCACTAAGCTCGCTCGAAAAAAATTCGCTTGTGGCTTGGACAGCCGTCTCCTTGCTTCCAGAGGAGCCAATGACTGACGTTGCAAAATTGCGGGAACTTATCGAACAACAAATGGCTATCTTTCTTTCAGTATTGCAAAGGTACCGGACATTTTGCTATTCTGCGCATGCACTGATGATTAAAGATCTTCACCGCTAGCTATAGAACAGCATTCCTGGTTCGAGTGCGAACCGCGATGCATGGTCTGGTAACCCATTCCCACCCCCATTCTCTTCGCGTTCTCATTGCTCTTCCTCTCAGCACGCGCACAGACATGATAATGCGGATGGAGGCTGTGACGAATGGCACGACTCTGGACGACACGACGCGCCTAATGCACTGCACGGAATGCAAGACCAGCTTTTGCTGCTCGCCCGCGCACTGGGAGGCTGCTCACGAGCTTCATCGGGGACCATCCGACGATTTGCGTGACGGTCTTTCCCAATGCCACATGAACAAGCTTGTGCGCGCACAGATCATGTTCGAGACCTCGATACCTTCAATATTTGGTCGTGATAGGCAGCTCCTGTGGATCTCGAAGCGCGTTAAACCCGTGTGGGAATCTCTGAAGGATTCAACTTGGAATTCCGAACTCGAGGACGAGATACGTAAGTCGTTCCGTATACCTGCGCCAAGTCCGGCCACATTCTTGATTACTGCGGCATCCCATATCCTCTCCATGGCTATGACGATTCTGTATGGACTCGAGCAGCTGAATGACGATGATGGCTGGACCCGGAAACATACACTGACGGTTCACGTGCGTATCATTTCTCTCGCCAAATCCCCTGGTGATTTTAAATAGCAACAGATTCTCGGCGCCACCTTCCGAGAATCCAGCTGCCTTTGCGTCTTTGAAGAAATTATGCATCGGCTCCCGAAAGTAAAATCACTGAAGGTGCGAGCAGGTTATATTCATGTGGGATTTACTCAAGGGTCAGTAGCTCGTCCTCTGTGGTCCGGAGGTCTAAGAGCACGCGTCGGGTAGCCGTATCTGCGCGTATGTTCTGTCCTGGTTCATTGATAGTCTAACCCTTCAACGCATTGCCTTCTAGTGATTGCACGGCGCTCGATCGTTTCTACGTGGTCCAATATGCCACCGAGTCAGTCCTTCCTGCCTCCATCGATCCGCTGATTTTTTTTTTAATTCACTTTTGCCAGCACTTATCATGACTTCGTGCAAAAGCAAGGCAGCAAATTCGAGAATCCCGATCTCTGTGTCGGCTTCCAATCCGGGGCGTCCCAGATGCCTCAATATCCGTGGCCGACGACTTTCAAACTCCTCGTGAAGCGCAAAATACCTAGTCCATTCACGGTACGTCAGCAATGTCCAAAATCATGCTTTTATTCATTTGGGGACCTCTTATATGTAGGGTTACTGCCGCGAGGAAGCAGAAGGCGACGCGACAATGTTGCGGGCCACCGGTGCGACGCTGCATCCTGCGCTCGGGCCTGCCCTCAATCCCTGGGGAAGCATGAACGCTCTCCCAACACCATACAGTACGTATGGGTTCCATGTGAATGAAGGCTGGCTTGCGGGTGGATTCAGGTGAGAATCCCCGTGGGCACGGCGCCACGCAAAAATATTGTACATATTAGATTGTTTCTTACATCGAATTCAGACATCTGTGAAATCTTGCACGCTAATATTACTACCAAAAAAAAGATTCAAGATAGAATATCTGTGAGTTTCCTGCTCAAGTTTTAGACAATACACCGGAACGAGAGTTTCATGGCATTTTCGGATGCCTTTCTATGCATTTTATCATCGTTTCAGTCGAATAAGTGGGTCATGGAAAGACTGAAAAATCAGCCCGAAGGTATCAAAAGCGAATGAAGGCTGCCTGAGCTCGCAAATAGGACCGCTACCCCAATTGAAGGCATTACTGTATTGATTATACCATAATAGAAATGTTCAGACCTACCTCGAGCTATCCAGTCCGAATTCAATCAGCGAATTCTTCAACGCGTGAGAGCCGCGTTTATTGTCTTCGTCTGGGCTTCGTTGGTGTGAAACTGTCGAGATGTTTTTTCCGCGTCTGAAATGTCCGGACCCCTTCTTCAGAGCATCTGAAAAATAACGATGATGGAGAAGATCTCAGTCAATCGAAACGAGATTCAGCCAGCTCAACGATAATTGCAGGGAATCATTGACACTTACTTCCAACATAATTAGTCTATACACAGGATTTCGAGGGACTTTTAGTTCTTCACGGCACTCGATTTATGAGGCACTCACTTTACCGTGGAATCGACAATCGAAATAAAATGATTATAGTCTTGAGGCCGAGTCTTTTTCAAATGCCGCCGGTCGGAAGCCATCCCACGAAGTATCTATCAGTCACTCAGCTGGGGTCAATGAACGACGTGAAGAAAATCTACTACAACAGGAGATCCAACGGAATGCGACGTATTCATGGGTTTGCAATTGGGATATCGGCGTGAATGTCGACTGTATGTGAGTCAGCGTCAAAGATGTGCGAGAAATTCAACCTGACGAACAACAGCCTGGAAATTTGGAAGGGTTCGCTAACCTTGAAGCGTAGCAACTTTGTAGATACTAGGAAAGGGGAGGAATACTGGACGGCGATGGCGCCTACTTGGGGTATAAAATCACCCGTGCGGCTCTCGTGGCTTACATGACGTGGCATTTACGGTGATGCACCACTCAACAGTGTCGCGTACGCGTTCAAACCTCTTGTCGGCCACTGGATAGTCGAAGGCAAGAAACGATTTTGAAATCGAAGCAGCTTTTAATTACGTTCGAAGTACACAGATCATATTGTACATGTTGTCCAAATGTCCCGTCAGGTAAGCTAGTTCAATAACAGAAAATGATGATGGGTGGTTTGACCTGCGCAAAAGTAGCGAATTATGCATACAATTAGGATGAGGAGGGCTTACGGATTAATACAACGGCTCCGCATTACACTGGTCCTCGAACTGCGTCGGACATGTCACCGAACTTCTGCGGCGAAACATGCGCCGGATGCTATCGTCGGGCGTGGATGGGAACGTCGACGTGGACGGCAGCAGAGGCGAGAAGATGAGAGGCTGGCCCGCAGGACTGCGAGACGTCTCGCATCGTACGACGTGGTGAGAGCGTCGCATTATGTTCCCGCGAGGTATCTGCTCCTTGAGATGGTCATAATCGGAGGGTAGGCGCGGGGCGATGCCGAAGGACGGGCGGCGGGCGGTGTCCGGCGAGAAAAGGAGGCGCGACCGCGGCTGATGTATCTCAGCCATCATGAAAGCGCGTGCCTCGCTGACCGAGAGACAGATGTGTTGGATGGGGGATGACATTCTGCGAAAATGTGAGGTCGAGACAGGGATATATGGAGAGAACAACTCGTACCTGGTCAATTGGTTGAGATTTTGCGTCTGCTTGGTAGGTTTGGTAGTGTTCGTTGCAGTTGGAATTGGGCAGATGCTTCTACAACTCTGGTTTCTTTTATAAACCAAAGGACTAAGATGTCTCATCCCTCGAGGCTGTTCGATGTTCAGACATCCGCGTGGGAGGAAGTGGAGCCGTGTCTCACTCGCGCGGAAAGGCGCATAAACGATCGCGGCCGCGGGCCTGGACCGGGCCTGGGTCTTTCATGAGAGATAAGAGATGCTTGCGCGGTATGTACGCTGCTTCCATTAGGATCAGATGCGGAATGTAAAAAGGGATGTCTCACCCTCGAAAAGAGCTCTTCGCGTATTGGAATAGTAAGGGGTCTCGACGATCACGTGTGCACTAAGGGAGACGGCGAGGATGTCGAAATATGGGATCCTCACCGGTTGCAGTGTTAGACGGAGATTTAAATGTTACCCGACTTTGGGAATGAAAGAGATCCAGACCACGGCCGACCCCGAAGAAGGAAATCCAGACGTATATATGCACCAGGAAGCTTGCCAGTCTGCAGTGAAATATTGAAAGGTTCCTCCAGGTTCAGACGGGGATGGCAACAAATAAATGAAGGGGGAGGTGCATGCGTTGCCTTCGAGGGCCAAATTCCAAGATTTTCGAAACCGGGGTGAAGACACACCAAATTGGAATTTATTCGATCAATAGTGAATCCTTGATTCATTGACTGGGTCGAGAATTAGTAAGTCCAGATAAAACGCGGTGGCGCTTGGGTGACGCCGTACACCGTGGCGGACCTGGCTGCTACCAAGGTTCATCATGAACCGTTCATGGGACGGCTGGGAAACTGAGCACGAGAGATATGACAAAACGGTCTGCACGACCTTTGTTACAAAAGATATCAGTCTCCGTACGGACAAAGATGTAAGGTGGATGCAGGAAGCAAGAGTGCATAGTGATAGGCGGCGAGGCGCGCCGCGCGCGCCGCGTTTGTAGCACGTGGTGCTGGATGACTCAGCTGGCTGCGAGAAAAACGTGCACGGAGCCGATGCCAAACTTGGAGCTGTGCGACGACACCGACACGCTGCGCTCAATGACTCCTTAGACGTGTCTCTTGTCTCCTCCCCTCCGAGTCAACCCACCACTTCATTACTCCCGAGTCAGGCAACGTCTATCAGGGGCGCGCTCTCAATCGTTATAAAGGGTCGCACAGCCAACTCGATCCAAAACCCCCCTCATCTGTTTCCCTCGCCACCATGTCTGGTATCCAATCCCTCATTCGCGGTTTGCGGCGAATCAAAATACAGTCGGGTCGATCTTGGAAGCACATCATCAAAGCTCTGATTCTACTGGTGAAGCGAATGCTCGGAAACCCCCAGGTTGCGGAACTACTGCGATTTATTTTCCTTGGGACCATTGTAGAAACGTGAGGCGTTTTTTTGTGCCGCCACGCCCCAGATTCTTAACCCCATTCTCCTGGTTGTCAGGGGCCGCGTGGCGGGCGCTAAGATGGTTTCCACAGTGAACAGCTGTGCGTTTGGCATGACTCTGTTCTTTGTTCTGCCATTGTACTAATTGTGATTCGGGGCTGTCCAGTCTTCCTTGTCAAGGTTCGATTTTCTGATCTTGTTTTCTTGCCGAAAACGTAAATACCAATCATCTGTCTAGGCGTCCTTCAAACAAGGGGAACTGAGCTATGAATGGGTCAGCCGTTTTGGTTCTTCGACTAGCACATTCCGCTGATCCAGGAACAGGTATCCGCCTACATCGACCACCACAAAGTCTGGAATCAATCCCGGACATTCCGAGTCGTCGCACGCAATGCCGATCATATGGCCAACCGCGATCTCGCCATAGCCGCGGCAGACGGGTACCCGTCTGCCGTGTACGAGCCAAGCAATAGCGAGCCTGAGCTTTTCTTCTGGCGAGGACGACACTGGATCACAATCAGCAAGGATGAGAAGGAGGGAGGTTCGACGTTGACATTACAGGTCTGGAGCCGGAATCGCAGCGTGCTGGATGACTTCGTGCAGGAAGCGCGGACGTTCTACCGGAATTCACCACAGCCACCCCCAAAACAAGATTACGACTGGGTCCGTCGCCCCAGAAACTCCTCTGCCTTCTTCTAATCTATCAATTCGTTCTCAGTCTCAATCGCTCATCGTCGGTCACTTCAACCAAGGTACGGTGCAAGTATTGACACAAGTAATGATCTAACATCGCCGCGAATCATACAGCCGATTTCAGCTACGACTGGGTTCTCGATTATCTGCAATCCGAAAATGTTATGGCCGACGCGAACGAATTCACCATCTCCACGAAACAGACGGACGCAGGCTGGAATCGTGAGGAATCCAAGCAACTAGTGCGCTATGTCCCGTCGTCAAACACCAAACAAAGGTACCTTCACCGCTTGGTCTTCGATTTTACAAAGTGGAGCTGACGCACAATGCCAGACTACGCTGGCACGGGCACTGGATGCAGGTCGAGTTCGTCATCGGCTACGAGGTACATCACACCGACCTCACTCCCTATTAACTTTACGCATTCATTTGTGTGCAGGACGGCAACGGCCGCACGAGTGGCGGCTCGATAAATATCATGTTGCACTCGTGCGACAAGGCGGTGCTCAGCGAGTTCATCGATGCCGCACGCATACACTACACGCACGCGTCTATCTCGAGGGTTACGGTGCATCTCACGGTAATGAAAAATTTGAGTCGGCTTACATCGCAGCTGAATGACGGAAATAGGACAACTACGGCAGCTGGGCGCGCGCAGTGACCAAGAACCGCCGCGCATTCTCGACGCTCATTCTCCCCAACGGCGTCAAGGAACTAATCCTCGCTGATGCGAAGGAGTTTCTGGCGAGCGAGGAGTGGTGCGTTCGGTCTCCTCGACTCACGTTTCCGAGTTGAATGATGTGGATGGTAGGTATACATTTGCGGGCGTTCCTCACCGACGCGGTACGTTGGCTGACAGTCCCGCGCTCTGATTTGCTGATCGCCTGTCCAGGATATCTACTCTACGGGGTAAATGCATAAATGGATTGTGCCTCAGCCCCTCACTAACCTGTCTCCCGTCAGGAACCGGGAACTGGGAAAAGTTCGACCATCCATGCTCTCGTATGTATCAACATCCCCATCTAGAGTATCTTTGGTTCTCACTGTTTTCTTACGGCCAGGCCGGCGAGCTCGGACTCGAGATCTACTTTATCTCCCTCGCCGCACCTGGGTAAAATTTCATATAATTCTACCTCTAGTGCTTGTTCTAAACTTATCTTCGATTCCTCAGGATCGACGACTATACGCTTGGCCGCCTCATCCGGGACACACCGTCACGCTGCATTCTGCTCATTGAGTACGCGCTCTTAGCTTTCTCGCATCTGCGTTCCCATTTAATACTCGATCGCAGGGATATTGACTGTGCCTTCCCCTCGCGAGAGGAAGACGACGACGAGCCGCTCTTGGACTCCAAGGGCAACCCAATACCCAAAGAGCCGATCCCCCCTCGCTCGCAGGTAACGCTCGCCGGCTTGCTGAACGTGCTCGACTCCGTCGCCAGCGAGGAGGGGCGGTTGACTTTCGCCACGGTAGGTTTTCATGGTTGGATTCACTTGTAGCCAGTGCTGATTCTTCGGAAGACAAATCACATTGAACAACTGGATCCAGGTACTTATTCTCCTTACACCTCACCTCTATCAGACTGACCCATCAATTCTTTGCAGCACTCATCCGCCCGGGTAGGATGGACCTCAAGGTTCGTAGCTCGAGTCATCGCTATAAATGTCTTATCTTTTCATTTTCATCGTGCAGATCCAATACGGCCTCGCCACGTCCGAGCAACTCGAGCAGATGTTCGACCGCTTCTATCCCTTCGACGGGGAGAAGGACAACCTCTCCGCCGGCATCGGCTGCTACTTCTCCAACACGACCGGCGAGCGCCTGTCTGGCGACGAGCTGGCCGCCCTGGCGAAGGAGTTCGCCGCCGCAATCCCTCCATCGCGTTACTCGATCGCGCAGCTGCAAGGGTACCTCCTGAGCAGCAAGAACGATCCGGAGGGCGCACTCGCGGGGATCGGCGCGTGGATCGCCGCGCAGGAGGCGGAGAAGCGGGAGATGGACGAGCTGAAGCAGAAGCGCCGGAGGGAGGCTGCGTTGAGACGCGCGGCGGAGGCAGAGGCGGATCGGGAGGTGGCGCGCGGAGGGGAGGTGGCGCGCGGAGGCCTTAACGGCGTCAAGGTTAACGGGGTCACATCCAAAGAGGATGTGACGCCGACGGAAAACGGCGCGGAGCATGAAGATGTAGAGTCAGTGTCGGTGGAGGAGTCATGAACATGCCAATAATACTCTCGCAAAGATTGGGACCTAAAAGCACTGTTTATATCTTCACGTTTTCTTCCTTCTTAGACACCCGGAGGGTCTTCAAGCCAGTCGAAAACTACGCACAAAACCAGAATTCAGAAAATGCCTCCTCTCTCGGTTCTGATATGCATAATCTGCCCTAGTTCAGATCCTGCAGTGCCATACATGGTGTCTGGTCGTCGGTCACGATTCGCGAGTCAAATCTGCGTTTCATTCACTATATAATCTGTTGTGCAACAAATTACCCCTCAAATATGTATCATTATGGCGGAAAATTCTCTGGACTCAGTTGTATTCCTGGGTCCAGTCTTCCTTCAATTTCACTGTTAACAACACTTTACTCGCCTACTAGATGATTCTGCAAGGACAAATTAATGTTATTATTGACACTCAGTACTCAATTTTCCTCTGTCGGTTTGGTTTGGTTTTCTTATGTAATCATGACGCGAAAACATTTCAGGCCGACTGTCGCTGGGCGCGTTAGATTGAAGTTAAAATTGAGTTGAGTACACGAAATACAGGATGTGTCTAACGCGGAATCCACGCCACGTACTTCTGTTCAACGACGAACCTATAATTGCGAACACACCGCGAATCTTCAAAAAGTGAAATTCTCGCCAATGATCTGTTCCGTCACGGTCCACAGTCTCGCAGCGATAGCCTAAGGTATCAAAATGAGTACCATGGCTTTGGGAGCTTGCATATTAATGAGATACTTACCGGGTCGGAACTATGCGATACAACAGCCTGATTTGCAACAGTCGAGTCGTCGAGGTATGCTCCGGGCTGGTCTGCAATGTAAAGTAAGTATAAGGAAAGGAAAAAACGCCCAATCCAAAAAAAAACGGGGTGCCCATGCACTCACCACTGATCCGGGGGTCGAATGCTGCGGCCACGGTCCTAAGAATCACAGGGGGGTTTAAGGTTGATTTCTTTAAATTGAGATCGAGGGAAGTTTACGTCGCGGCGCCCTCTGGGATGGTCTTCCACTGGAACTTATCTTTATTTGGGAGCCCGTCGGGCCCCAATATGCCTATCGTCTGCTTAAGCAACCGCGCGCGTCGAATGGGGAAAAAAAATCGAACCTAACGCCTGCATCTCGGGAATAGACTCCTCCTTCTGATTGATGTTGGTGTAGATACCTGTTGCAGGGAGGTCAGTAGGCCGTACACACTGCGGTGCGATGATGTCGTAGATCCTCACCACCGGGATGGAGACTGTAGGCGTTGATCTTTCCGCCCGACCGCTTGGACAGTTCGATCGCGGTGAGGATGTTGGCGGACTTGGCTTGGCAGTACGCGGCGGTGATACTGTACTTCTCCCTGTCGGGTGCCGCGATCGCTTCAAAGTCGACCCCGGTGCCCATCGCGTGGGCGGCGCTCGAGACGAACACCACGCGAGGGGTGTATGTTTGGCTGGCAGCCGCGAGGAGCTTGGGCGCGAGCAGTTTCGTGAACAGGAAGTGTCCGACGTGGTCGATGCCGAACTGGCTTTCGAGGCCGTCCTCGGTGAGCTTGAACGGGCCGATCACAGCCGCTGCATTGTTGATGAGGACCTGAACAGAACAATGTTGTTGAGCGGTCCGTTCGAGGATGATTCTTCACACGCACATGGAGGGGCTCCGCATATGTATTGACTTCTGCGGCGGCTTTGCGGACAGCAGCGAGCGATCCAAGATCAAGGGTGAGGCGGCGGATGTTTGCAGCGGGAAATTCCGCCTTAATCACCTGCTCGGAGAGTTTTAATCTGCGAAGAGGTGTATATTAGCCCCCGCAGTAGCCGAATCACGGGCAGTTACCTCTCAGCGTTGTATCCCGTTATGATCACGAGGTTAGCGTGCTTTGCGATAACGCGTGCGGCCTCAAAGCCGATCCCGTTGATAGAGGTTCCAGTTATCAGGACTGCCAGTCCCATAGCCATGAGAAAGGTGTTGATGTACTCGGAGTTCGTACGACCGCACCATTTTTGCCTTGTATCTCAGCGGCGAGGGCTGTGGCGACCTCTTCAGCGGTCGTGTTGAACGAGAATGTTGGTAAAGAGGACATAATGATGGAGGGTTGTGAGCGAGACCGAGGTGAAAGGCGCCCATTCTTTTTGCGGGGTTTATAAGCAGCGACCAGGCTGAATCAGCGTTCGCTAACCTGACTCCTAGATTGATGGGGAGAAGCTTTCAAAGACGAAATCGATTCTAAGCCAGACTGTAAACTAAGACGGCTCAGGATGCTATATTGTAGACGTGCCTTATTTGTCGAGTGTCATTCTGTTCAAAAACTGCGTCCCGGGGCTTGCCAACAGATCTTACTTTGCGGGATATCCAGCATTTTAAGAACGTTTTGTTCGCCCAAGGCCAGGGAAGTTATTAGCAGAAATGCGATTCCCAGCAAATTACGTACTTGAGGAAATCGGACCGGAAAATGGGCTCAGACATATTCAGTGCCTTCGTTGTTCCATGGATTAGTATATGCGGGCTTGAGTGAATCTGGACAGTAATCAGACCGGGAATATAGATACAGCTGGTGGTCATGTTACATCTTATGAGTGTCCAAATGCATATTTAATCCCGCGCACATCACACATCCTGAAATCATATCTCCGCACTAAATAAGCCCTTTTGAGTGAAATCCCGCACATAAATGAACCACGTACTTGAATTGCGCGAATTCGACCAATCGCGCAATCGCGCAAATCCAATTCCGCGCAAAGTCCGCGGTCATCAAATCGCGCAAAGTCGGTGAATTCAAAAACCGCGCAAAGTCGACGGTCACCGAAACCACGCAAAATCAACAATCCCAGAAAATGAGAAAAGTTCTGGTGAAGTTCCCTCCAATCCCCGTTCTTAGGTGTTCTGTGTTGAAACCCCCGATAAGATAAGCAAATAAGATAAGATTAAACTGGAATGAAAAAAAGAGCGTCAAAAGGGGTTCATGGCACGCTATTCCAGGAGGCCAAAAACATCGGTTTGAGGTTCATGAACGACCCAATGACTCAGTGAATACTCATTCAACAGCCCAGTGATGCTCTCAGCCCACTTGCTTAAATCCTTCAGAAACAACGCTTACTTGGGTCCTCAGAGGTGGCTATTTGCTACCGCATCCCTCTGACCAAAATCAGCGATACTTTAGACGACCCATGAGTGAAACCTCCTGGTAATTAGTCTTGAAGGCTTTGGCCAAAATTGATTGGGTAAAAATAATCCTGCGACACTAAGGTCGAGGGCTACTGATGTGGGCAATAAAGCTAGGAGGCCTGATTTTATCATGCCTTTAGAGGCAAAAGAGAATCTATGTGGCGCTATCAGCACTGGAACTCAGATTATAAATGAACAATGAAAATACATGTGTGCCCGGCAATTCAGGTGGTGACATTGACCATCTCTCTCAACTTGGCTCGAACTGGCTCATCCGTTTGGTACTCCATGAGTTCCAGGATGGCATATTCAATATATTGAACCTCTCGACTCAATTTCCTGTATGCCAAAATCAAGTCAATGGTCAAATGAAGACAGTCCTCGCAAACACAGTCGATTCCGTCCTTCCGGACTTCCATTAGCTTGCTGGGGATCTCGCCGAGTCCAAGTAAAAAATCAGGGTGGTGGATTAGACAGGCAAATCCTCCCCACCACTCCGCTTTCCAGTTGTACTCACAGGATCCCGGCGTGTTACAATCCGTGAAACCACGAAGTTTGGGCATGCCGAAAGCGATACGAGCACGGTTCTTCCGAATCTTGTCCTTGGTCTGTATTAAATGATAAGATCCAATCTCCCCGATTTGGTGAAGTCTTTCAAGGTCAAGAGAATAATTAGGATGCTCCATGAGGGCATGGAATACAGGTTCGATCCAGGCATCGACCCGTAACATGCGGGCCTGACTGAAAGAGAATTTGAATGACAAATGTTCGTGAGTTTGGCTCTGGCCAAAAATCAGGGAGATGTTAGACGACCCATACCAGACCTCCTGTTAATCAGTCTTGAAGGCTTTTGGCCAAAATTGATTGAGGGCCCAAGTAAGCGTTGCTTCTGATGGCTTTAACCAAGTGGGCCGATAGCATCGCTGGGCTGTTAAATTAAAATGAGGATTCATTGAGTCATTGGGTCGCTTATGGGACTCAAACAGGCGTCCTTGCTCTTGGACTAATGTGCCATGGACCTCCTTTTGACGCTCTTTTGTTTCAGTCCAGTTTAATCTTATCTTATCTGCTTATCTTATCGAGGGTTTCAACACAGAATGCCTGAGAACGGGGATCGGAGAGAACTTCACCCTGAATGTAACAAGAACTTCACGTATTTTCTGGAATACCTGACTTTGCGCCGCTAGCTTTTGCGCGGTTTTTGAATTCACCGACTTTGCGCGGTTTGATGACCGCGGACTTTGCGCGGAATTGGATTTGCGCGATTGCGCGATTGGTCGAATTCGCGCAATTCAAGTACGTGGTTCATTTATGTGCGGGATTTCACTCAAAAGGGCTTATTTAGTGCGGAAATATGATTTCAGGATGTGTGATGTGCGCGGGATTAAATGTGCATTTGGACACTCATAACATCTTACTCTAAGGGCGCGCGATGCGTCATCTCAGATCCGCGATCCGGAGTGCACCGTGGCGAAGCTGATTACGGCGTTGGTTCGCATCCTACAAAATCCGAGAAATAAAAATCGCAGCAAAAAAGACGACACCGGAAAGAGAAGAGGGGGAAAGCGAGACTCGCCGAATTATATATCGGCGGTGCTTGCTTCGCGGTCACTTGAGCACGGCTTGAAACCCAGTAGGTCCGTGAGGCGAAAAGTGCCGAAGCTGGGAGGAGGGACAGGAGGAATGTATCTGTGAAGGAAATACAGGGAGAAAACCTATGAAGGGGTACATACTTCGGCTTGGGCTCCGACTTAGGCATGGGTGTACCAAGTCGATGCGCGCCACTAAGCACGATTGCGTATGTATCTCCCGCGCGTATGTACTCGACAAGGCGTTCCAGGTTCGAGCCGCTGTCCCTGCTACTAGTCTGTCCTGATCGGCGGTTAATGAGCGAGCATTCCCGGCCTTGCGATGCGTCTCCGTACGCCGGATGTACTAGTAGTAGTGCGCGAGTTGTGGAGGTGCCGCCGTGGTGGGGAGGCTCGCAGTCATGAACGGGGCCGAGGATTTAGCCAAGTATGGTTAATGCATATAATTCAAAGACCAAACCAGGGGACAGGCCAGGGACTCAGACTCAGATGAGGGGAAGACGAAAGTGGTGACTCCAACACGTGATGGATCGTGACCGCGCGTTGCAATGCGACTGCCATGTGGATATATAATCAGTGGATTCTCTCTCCTCGAAACATCTTTGCTCGAAGAACTCTCTAAATTTGTCCTCGCCTATCCATTGTAGCAATCCCGGAATATATTTGCTCGGTTTGGTTTCAAGGAGCCCGATGCTAATGTCTCAAAACAATTTCACTTTCCGCCAGTGGCGACGATCTCAAGAGCAAATTTTCTTCTGGCGCCTTGCCTGTTTTTCTATCGTCCTGGCACAGAGCGGTAGGTAGGTAGGTAGGTAGGTAGCATTACGTGGCACGGTCCCGCTTAGGAACGCCGGTTTCGAGAAGTATCCCGGAGTACTACAGGCATAGTATGTACTCCATCGTCCTCGACCTCTAGATATCTTCCAAGCCGAGCTCACGCACCCGGTCTCCCGTCACGCTGTAGAACCCAGTCGATACCTGAAGCAAAATAAAGACAGAAATGAGCATTAGTACCTCACGCAGCTAGCCTAAATACTGGAGTCGCATAGAACACCTCGAGAACATCATGAGCAAATTTAGCAACGAGAGCGGAAACCAAGCAGAAATGATTTCGCCTAACAACTTCAACAAGCGCCCATCGCTCTCATCAATATGTCCATCAGATGTCCATCAGAAACTAGTTCGTTGGCAATTCACCTCTCTCCCACCATGTCCAGCGCGGGCAGCGTACGAGCGGCTCACGAATACCAAGGTCGAAGCTCCCTCAAATGGTTTCCAAGTCTTTTTCTAACACACTGACTAGATGGCGGACCACGCCAACACCTTTTTGATCGAATTTTGCGCTGGCTCCATCCGCGACCTCGGCAAAACGCCCCGGCTAATGAGAAGTGTAAGTTAATTCTAGTAACTTGGAAACTCTGCTTGTGTTGAAAAGGAAAAATCAAGTATCTCCTCTACATGCTGAGACTGAGGACGCTTCGGCTAAATTCTGGTCGGTCTACATCGCTGAAGCAGAACGGTACGATTCCGCGCTGGTGGAGAGCTGGAAGGCAGATATGGAGGGGATTTTGATCTTCGTGAGTTCTGCCATTCTTCTGTCAATTTACATTCAATAATAATTCTACAGTCCGGCCTCTTTTCAGCTAGTTTGACTGCCTTCATCATCGAGAGTTACGGGAATCTCACGCCCGATACGGGAGACATGACAGTCGCACTATTGTCTCAAGTCTCCCTACAGCTGAGCGCCCATTTCAATGATTCTGAGCTCGCGCTGCCTCCTCTCGAACCCTTCCGAGTCCCGATTTCCTCATTGGTTTGCAACGGGTTCTGGTTTGTCAGCCTCGGGCTGAGTCTTACTTGCGCGCTCCTGGCAACTCTTGTGGAGCAGTGGGCACGAGAATTCATGCACAAGACGGAGATCAGGCCTTCCCCTGTTCGCCGTGCGAGGGTCTTTTCCTTCCTCTACTACGGCGTAAGCCGATTTGGAATACATGCAATCGTGGACATCATACCACTCCTTCTACACGTTGCTCTGGTCCTGTTCTTCGCGGGGTTGACCTCGTTCTTGTTACCAATCAACTCGCTGATGGCCGGTATCGTGGCTACTACGGTAGCTGTATTCTTAGCCTTTTACGCCGCAATTACGCTTCTTCCCCTCGTATCGCTGGATTGCCCATATCGCACGCCCCTCACCGATATATTGTGGCGCTGCCTGCAGTATGCTTGCAGTCTCCTCCATCTTCCCTCTACCGATCGAAGTCTCACCGAAGAAGTTCTTGTGGCGGCAATGCAACGACGAGACCTGCGGGACCAGCGTGCTGTGCTCTGGACTCTAGAGTGCTTAACAGACAACGCGGAACTACTCCCACTGGTAGAAGCCACTCACAACATCATCTACGGGCCAACGGGATTCCGCTGCGTGGACGACCATCTCTTCCGCCTCGTTATGCAAACCGCCGATGCACATACGTCCTTGCCACTCCGCATCGTCTCTCTCCTGCGGAGCGCACTTGTTTTGCCCATAGACGACTCCTTCCGCAATCGATGTCAGACGGAGGCTTTGCAGGCACTGTGGGCCCTGGGCATGATCGCGCCCCGTGTATCCCGCACCCTATATGGCTTGGACCTGCTGAGCCTGCACTCACTCCCTATCCCTTCGGCGTACGATAACTTGTTGGAAGCAGTTATCACATATGCAAATCTCAGAAATATAAAAGACTGCTTCGAGGAGATCGGCGCTATGCTTTCGCAGCTCGATCCTTCGAAACCACGGGACTGGAGGAGATTGGTGCAGTTCCTGCGCTCCAGCCTGCCGGGATTGGGGACACAAGATGTGAACCGAACGGTGTTTGTAACAGAGATTCAGTCGGTGCTGGATATCCTTGTTCGGATAAGCAATTCCGATCCTGATGACTGGGGGAGCCACGATGATTTGACTTTGGCGACCCGAATGTTGGACGATCTCAACAATGACCGGATGTGGCAGTTGCACTTTTCTCGAATTGCCATCCGGCTCTTGACGAGAGCATTCCACAGTGGAGTTGCCCCGTACGAGATGCTCGCTACATGCGAGGAGATTTTGCCAGAGGTACCGACGTCGGGCCATCTTCAATACCTTGGAACAGACAGAGAACAGCATTATTATCTGGGTCCATTCCAACCTCTCCTCCCAACGACTTCGCAGAGCGACCTTGACGTCGCCATGCGGTGTGGTTTACGCCTCCTTCCTTTGCTCAATCCCCTCAGTTTCGTGCCGACCATATACTGGTATCTTGCAAATCGTACGGGGTTCGACGCACTGGGTTATGCCTTCGTGGATTGTGACCGTGATGCCCTCGCGAATGCTGTCCTATTCGAAATCACCGCCCACCCCGTAGTTTCCGATACCACGCTGCGTGGAATTACTGTGCTGTGCTTTTTATACCCAGCGCCACCGTTCGACTGCGAGAGCATATATTCGATCATCCAAGCCAGCATTGGATCACATTCGAGCGTTGCCTATCTGAGTGTCAAGGCCATTCTCTCGAGCAGGATGCTGTCCTCTTTGGCGCGGAAGCTATCGGAGCGGAAGACGGAGGAGGCTCGAATTGGACCCAATGCGGACACATCGAGCAGAGGATTATTACAAGAAATCGACGCGCATCCGCTGTGGGCAGGAAGCGAGCAGGTTTCCTCCTCTGTTTCCGTTGACCAAATTCTCGGCAAGATAGCAGATGAATGGGCGGTGGTGTTCACACGTTACCTGTCCGCTTGCACTTCAGACCCGGAAAAGCATCCGTACAGGGCAGCTGCAATCATCACACGGATGTCCTCCTACTTCCATCGGAATCCTGAACTCATGCAGAACATGAGCGCCGACGCCCAGTACGAGTTCGTGAAGACCGTATCAAATTTCATACAATTGGCTGCCGACGCCGAAAACCCACACCACGCCAGGTTCAGTCTTATCGCACAGGGTTTTTGGGCCAATATTGCAGACATGCTGTCAAAATATCTTTCAGATGCACGAAGTCTTGCCCTCGTTGCTGAGGCCTATTCGCTCTATGATACCGACGTCCGAAAGTTGGATCGACCGCCCGATATGGGACGACTGAATACCGACGGCGGCGTTGACGACGCGACTCCATAGTTGAATAGACGGCACTCCAACCGTTTTTCAATATGGTGAGCTCTAGAATGTTCAAGCCCATACGAACTCAAAATAATCTGAACTGACTTTTCAGAGCTTCGGTCAAAAAGCGTACATTTAGCAAACTAGCGTATCTTGTCTGGTATATCTATGGTATTGAGTTAAGAGCTCGATAATATGGTGCTATGTGTTCCGAACTGCTAGCACGACTTGTCAGATTTGTAAGTCAAACGCGTACTACGTAGTCATCACCCAATCAACACCACATGGCATCGCATTTTTTTTTTCAAGCTGATCATTTCGTTACTAGGTTAGCATCCAAATCACTTTGCAATATATGGCGCGTGCGAGCGACTGAGGAATGACTTAGTGGAGATGGTTCTCTTGACGAGTAATTTGAACGGCTTACAATGCGCTGACGCTGTCCGCCGCTCAGATTGGGACCTTTCTCGGTGGGATGCATCCCGTCTTGGCCTTCCATACTTTTGAGTTCTGACGTGAGAGTGCGGGTTTCTAGCGCACGCTCGTACCACTTCGCGGAATATTCATGGCCGAATAAGATGTTTTCCCTCACGGATGCAGCAATAATGGTTGACTCCTGAGCAGCGCACGCGATTGACACACTTGGGACATAAAAGGACCCCTTGGTACAAGTCGTCTCGCCGAGGAGCGCCAATAGACATTACCTAGAAATCATAAGAAATCTATAACTGGGTAGATCATTGTCATACCGCGGCCACTGGACCAATAAGAATATGAAGCTGGCCCTGCGTCAGTTTGAGAGAGAGCTGCACAAGGAAGGCCGAGCTATCAGGAGCCCAAGAGAACGAGGCCCCTTCGAAACGCATATCCTGGCTCTGCAGTTTCTCTTGTATATCCTCGTTCGGCGAGGATGTTTTTCCTTCCCGCGAACGATAGTCTTAGATATGCTTCGCGGATGCATATGCTGTCGGTTCCCTCGGCGCAGTGCTTTCTGGGCTGGTGCTCGGCTCTGTACTCAGCGCCACGATAGATACGTGCCGGAGTTTGGTGTTTCTGGTCTATTCAGTGCGTTTCCGTTAAGCATCTCTCGGCTTCACGGGGTTCCTTACCCTCGCTCCTGTAGGCTATTGCGAGTATTTCAGTTCTGGCACTGTGTCTGATCAAGGAGTCCGATAGATACATCGCGCCACTGTCAGTAGTCGAATGGTACCTCTTCGATTTTCAATTGATATATGTCGCTAGGAGTTAGCTGGAGATGTAATTAGAGGAATCGGGCATGAATTAGTGCCTGCAAACGCGTACGTGAAAGGGGGATCTTGGACGTATGTCAGCGAGGGATCCTAGAACCCGCAGGAGTTCGGCGCAGTTCGTCGTGAGTGCCTTTTCGGTCAAATTTTAGTACACTCCGTCTAAACTCTTCAGAATGATTCTTGGTTCCCCCGATCTCACATTGGGACCGGCGGACGTGGTTGAGCGCGTCGTTGACACACATGTATGCACAGATTGGAGCGCGATGTATGACGAAGCGGCGGACGACTGGTCTCGATTTAACGGCAACTCGTCTACCTGAATATAATTACCATATTAGCTCGGAACGATATGATGCCTTTAAATTCACGACTGGGGAGACACGTATCATTCTCGCTTAATACCATCGTTTTGTTGAATTTGTTCCAGCGGCAACCACAAGAGGCCGTCATTGTTGTCACAGGTTGCACGCGTGCATGGTTCAGTGGGTCCCAGCTTGTCCAATCCCTGGGGCTGACTCAATTTCCATCAGCAGCCCGCAGACGGGCCAGGATCCATCACTAGAAGACGCCGCGATAAACTCACCCAATATGAATTT
The DNA here is from genome assembly GCA_029289565.1 of Mycena galericulata. NCBI lineage: Eukaryota > Fungi > Basidiomycota > Agaricomycetes > Agaricales > Mycenaceae > Mycena > Mycena galericulata. The sequence goes on from JARKIA010000242.1 coordinate 54,586, forward strand.
CGCACGGTTGAAAATAGCGCAATTTGAGTGGCAATCACCGGAGCCACTCGTGACTTTCGCAAGTTTTCTGTATTGATTTTCTTAAATAATATTATGCACACTAAAGGAGTAAACTCTGCTCTTTGACGGTCCAGTGTTCTGTTTGAGAGGTGGTTGATCTGGGATGATGTTTCTACACTGAACTTACTAAGTTACTTCTTCGTATTTAGTGAATCGAAGTATCGCGTCCGTGGGCTTGGCTGTACAGTGTGTACACTTCCACCCTCAGCGGGACCGTCCGACCCGACTCAGCCGAGACATCCGGTTGCATTCAGTGGGTCCAGCTGTTGCCGGCAGGCATCCGATGGGAAATATGAAAGTGCACCTTAAACTCACAAACTCCCACATCAGGCTTAGATCCCCAGATAGCAGCGTCGCCCTTTTTGCATCCGTATGCAAGGAGGCGGGGATAAGTGCGGGGGAGCGACAATACAACTTCTTGAAGATCGGGGCTGTTCGGGTGACGATCATGCGAGGCTCTGCTACTGATCACCACCCATCGGAAACAACCCCAGTCTGATGGAACTTATCCTCGAGGCCAGCCCCCTGGACACTATCCTCATACCCTTTCCGCTTGTCACCGGTAATTTTGGCGGATTTACTTTATAAAATCCCGATCCCCGCTAATCTGTAGATCTGTAGTACACCCTGTCCTAGGCGGCTCTACACAGCCGATCAAGGGTGCATCCTTATAAAAGAGAAATCTAAAAGTCTGAGGCGATAACTGCTGCGATGCCTTCATTTGTCGTCAGAAAGATCGATCACAGCACTGCGCTTTCGGTTTCAAGCCCAGCAAGCGTCCCGGAGTTTCACCACATCGAATCTGTGCTAACCAGGGCTTTCACCGAGGGCGCGTCATTTCCATTGTCGGCGCTCAGCCAAGTACTTATCTTTCATCCAGATCACTTTACCGCCGTCGTTACCGGCCACGACCCTCATGCACCCGTGACGGATACTAGTCATATCACGGCGCTGTGGATTTCCACTGTCGTCGCCGGCCTTCTCGGCGGCGAGGTGTACGTCGCTGAGACCAATGATGCCGCCAAGAAGATCATCGGATGTGCCGTCTGGTTTGGGCCCGGACACACCTTGTACGATACGTGCGTCCTTCCCACATTTCCCTATTTTCGTGCTTGACAAAACCTCAGTCCGGAACAGCAGCAACACGCTCTCGGACCACTTATGGCCTCCTTTGATGCAAACCTTCAAAAATGGTGGGGTGAAGTGGTACGCTATCCCATTCAAATTACTTGATGTGCAACAAGTTGACTCTCATGAAATCCAGTTTCTTCCCAAGTACGGTGCTTTTGTAGATTCCGCATTGGGTGCGGGTGTGAAGCACAACTCGTGGCATCTGCAAACATTGGGTGTTGATCCCGAATATCGCCGAAAAGGGGTGGCAACTCTCCTTGTTGATGCAATCGTCGAAAAAGCAAGCACCACCGGAAAGATTTTGTGCGCAGAAGTTGATACAGAGCTCCATGTAAGACCCTGCTCAGCCTCTGTCTTCATGTCCCAACAATTTTGGCCAGCTCGAAATCTTTTCAAAAATCGGATTCGAGATGATGCCGAAGGGAAGGGGCGGGAAAGACGAGTGCTGCGAGACCTACACTGGTGTGGATGGCTTGAACACATTCAGAATGTGGGTCATGGCGTGGGGCTCAAAATGACAGCAAAAACCATCTCCGTTGAATTGTACATCAAATTGTCGTCTTTTGGATAATATCAGTCGGCATGCGCATCAAAGTACTTGCGTCCGATGTCAGTGTTGGATACAAAACTCAGCCACAAGACAATAATGAAACGATAACCGCGAGTCTGGCATGACAGTATACTTCCTTGGCGACGTCGGAATTGGGTAGAGTGTTTCCGGTACGGACTCATGCACAAGGGGCCACATAGCGGGGAACTTACCCGCATCTGTTTCGAAGACCGTGCCTGAGCACACAGCGAAGCAAAATTTTCACTGCATTCCGGGTGATGAAACACTTGGTCAACGAAGGGTCCGTCGATCAATATTAATGTTGCCCGCTTGCAACAGAAAGACGCGGAGATCATGGTGCGAATAAGGAATCGATCCACAAATGAGCTGTAATCGTATATTGGGAGTCGGGAATGCACCAGAATCTCTGATTCATTCTGAGGTCCGCGGCAAAACCTGATGTGATTATAATTTTTCACGGTTGGCTACAAGTCAGGGATTATCGATGTCTTGATTATGCAGATGTTTGCGTTTTGAGTTTTATAGCAGATGTTGTGATTTTTATCCTCGGGTTTTGATTGGATACTGCCGGTGACAATCGGCGCTCCACAAAACGGCATACCACAATCCCACTCGTGGTGGTTATTGGTCGATGGTCTCACTGCGGCTGCAGTATTTCTGTGAAGCGGCCATTGAGCGGGAGCGGCCAAGGCAGATTGCTTAAAGCCGTCAATAGCCACATGGAGTGCCTTGGCGCCAGAAATCATTTGCAAAACTCGAAGAGACAACAGACAGATTACCATTCCGGACGGCACACTCGAAAGAGTACTAATTCGGCCGGAGAAGCACAGGAAATCTATCGACTTCAAGGACTGGAGGTCTGCATTCAGATCAAGCAGTTGAGACCGAGACGAGTGTGGCAGGGCCATAGTAGAACAGGTAAGGTACCAGAAGAATAGTTGCCTTGATTCGCAGATGCGGCAGAAATTATTTTTTGGCATCGGGCGACTTTGAATGAATCTGGGCAGATATACTCGGGTACTGCTGTAATAGATATCCGATATGAAGTTTAGAGAGTTCTTCGAGCAAGATGGCCCGCGGGGAGAGAATCGACATGGCAGTCGCGGTATAACCCGCGGCCACCGGGCCGCGTTACGGTGTTACACCGTCACGCGTTGGACTCGTCTTCCCCTCATCTCGTGTACTCTGAACCTGAGTCTCTGGCTTGTCCCTTGCTTGAGTCTTCGGCTCATCTCTACCTGGCTTAATCTTCGGCCCCGTTCATGGCCGCCACCTTCCCCGCAAGTTTGCCACCCTCGCCCAAATCGACCCGAGTCGACCCGGCTTTGCCTCCTCCACGACTCGAGCGCTAACTCTGGCGCGCGGAGACGTACATACCTCAAAGCCGGGAACGCGTTCGTATCCACCGCCGAACAAGGCCGACCAGCAGCGGTGACAGCGGCTCGGATCTAGAGCGCCTTCGTCGAGTACATCCGGGTAGGCGGCGACACTGGTTGTTAAGAGAAGACTGCAGGGAGATCGAGAGTACGCGCGCACCATGAGTGTGTAGCAGCCCGCGCGTTTGACGTTACTGGGTACGTTTTTCTAAGTTTTATGAAGCATTTAGAATTCGTCGTCGTTTTTTGTTATCTATTTCAAATCACATTGTCCATCCGTTCCTTCCAAGTTTCTAGCCTTTGTTAACACCCCCCCCCTCCCCAGTCCTCCTCTGCGTCATCATTCTGCCTCCTAGTCGAGCCTTTCCCGATTCTCCGCACTTCTTTACGCCGCCCGTCTAGTCGTCGAAGCTTTCCCTCCCTACTCTATTCCTTCAAGTCAATCAGTCTACCCACCCTCCCTTCCGCTCCTCCCTTCCAACTTTCCTTCCATTCCATCCGTACCTGAGCAATCACTGACTCCAGTCCTCTAGAACGACGAAGAAAACTTCCACGAACTAAGCCCCCCTCAAAGCCGCGCTCGTCGAGCGCTACCTCGTCCCCGCATGCGCGCCGGAGGGAGCATGAGACACGGGGCGGGGGACGGAAGGAATCAGGCGCAAGTACGACGAGGAACGGAGCGGAAGCGGAATGTGCGAACGGAGGATGATGTGTGGGGGAAATGGGAGAAAGAGACGCTACGGAGGGTGCGGAGGGGGGCGGGGGAGATACGAGAGGGAGTACGGGGGGAGGAAGGAGAGGAAAACGGGAGGGAGGAAAGAGTACGGGTTCAGAGGAAGCCCCGTATGTCGGAAAATACGCGCGCAGACGAGCTGCTCGACACCCCATACGCGCTCCCCACCCCGCGCCCGGGCGCCCGAATACAGATCCAACTTCGCTTTCGTATGAATCCTCCCTCGACCTCGACGCCGCCGGCAACTCCTGCGCTTCGGGCCACCAATCCGCCAATGATCCCCCTTCTCCCTCGGATAACAATTTCCCGCGCCAAACTCCGTGTCAGCGCGTGCGGCGGGGTGCTGTTTATTGTCGAGGAACCGGGACGGAATGGGTGCAGGAAGCGGCATGCGCGTGCGGCTGGAAGCGTACACTCCCGACGCACGCCGTGGACCCGCCACTCGTTCCCGTGTACTGCGCCGAGGCGGACATGACATCGCGCGCCAAGGCCTCCCCCCGCTGCACGACGTCGTCCGCGGCAGCGCGTTGTGCTTGTGGGCCTCCGCGGGCGGCGGCTTGGAATCGAGAATGCGACTGAGAGGAGGAGTGGGATTGCGCTGGCCGCTGCGCCGCCGTTCGCGCGCGCGATTCCCGAGTTTTCTGGAAATGAGAATGGATGGAGCACGGGGCGGCGCCCGCGGCCGCTGCGTCCTCCGCCACCGTCGTCTTGTTGCCCACGAGACTCTCTCCGCGTCGCCTCCGCCGCTGCCCGCGACCCCCGCACAGAGTCGCAAGTTATCGGGGAGTGCAGCGCAACGGTCGACGCAGAGATAAGAAGAGGAGGAGGGGAGGAGAGGTGCTTATCCGCGGCTGCAGACCGTCGTCTCCTGACCCTACCGCGCTTCTTGGCGATCGCCGCAAATACCGCGCTGAATTTGGAGACCGGCGCTTATAGGAGACGGAGGGAGGGTACAAGGGGTGGGGTCGGTGCACTCACCGTTATGCTTCCGCGCGCTTTCGGTACTTCCCCGTCTTTCATCGCCCTCCGCTCCCTTCATCCCTCCTCCCTCCACCGAATCCCTCTACACCGCCTTCCCCTTTCCCTCCGCGCGTCTTCGATCCTCACCTTGCTGATATCACGCTGCAGCTCCTGCCAAGACACAGTACCTCGTCGAAACGCTGCTCATCCCGTAGCAGCACGCGACAAGTAAACGAGTAATACGCACGAGATGGCGGAGGAGGAGAGGAGAGGGTGCTCTGTCTACGGAGGAGCGCGGGCCTCATAACGGATAGGTGTGTGGCTATAAATCCGTTTTTTCTTTTCTTCTCTCCTTGTTCGGAGTTTGGGGGAGGGCGGTGAAGCTCTTGCTGGAACCTGCACGCGGTACCACAGCGGACTCGCGAGCCCGCGATGAATTTCCGAGTGCGCGCCTACAGTGGCTGCGCTTTGACATTTTCGCCTCGCGCACGTCCTCGTGACCCGATGGGCCTTGCGGATCGTCCGGAAGGTGTTCCTGGACGTCCTCCCCGTCGTCCCCCTCGATCCGTTAACGCTCTGCATGCCTTGCTGGTGGTCTTGTCCGGGCGGGATCGCGTTACCGACGCTATTTCCTTTTATATCATATCCTAAGTACATATCTCGCTCGCAGCGTCGACTAACATGCGTGTAGATATATCCCCATCGCCCATCGATCCAAATTGCTCTTCGTGTCGTCCCTCGACTTGCGCATCGACGCCGGATTTCAGCGGATGCTGCCCGCGTCGTTCGCAGTGGTGTGCGCGCGCCTAAGTCGGAGGCGGATTATGTAAGTACTCCTTCATCCTTTTTATCTCCTTGTTTGCTTTACAGACACATCCTCCCTGGCCCCTGATCTTCCCTGTCGCCTTGCCCACGTCTCACTCTCCTCTTTCCTTCATCTTTCATGCTCGTTGTGTTGACCATCCGCTATCCACTCAGATTCCGCGTCTTCCCTGTCACCGACCTGTGTTCGGGTGCACCGCGAAGCACGCGTTCCATCCACATCTGATTTTACACCGTGCGTCCCGCTTCTTCTTCCCGTTCTTTCTGGGATTATTATCCATCTTCCGTGCTGACGTTTTCTTTTTCTCGCTCTGTTCAGGACGCGGATAAGAACCGTAAATAGATGCGCGAGTCTGCGTTCGAGATCGTGCATCTGAGATAGCACTCTGATTCTTTGTCTTTTGCATCGCGCAAGCCCCAGCACGTTCATAGTTTGTTCCAGCTGTATTCACGTCATGTATCCCGACCGAACTCTGATATTTCCGCACTTAGAATGTCTACATGTCCATCCAACTTGAAGAAAGTCCATCGGTTTCTTGGGGATTCTGTTCGTCGTCTTTTCGTGCGATATCTGTTTCGCGTATGTATGTATATTCCGATGCCGCGTAGCAGGGGAGAAAATCTCACTTCGGGTGCACCTCGCTGCATTTACCGGTGCCAGTTCCTTGGCTGTGGCACATCCGCAAAGGGGAAAGCTCTGGAGTTCTATGCGCTTTGTTGTGTTCACCCCCATTCACATATTATTCGAGAGATACCGTCGATTTCACGCATCCACCTTTCCGTAATACTGCCCAAACGCACCTCGATGTGCTCGATTCTGTCTGCGTGCGAGACTAGGCTGGCGTGGCCCGCAAATGCCTCCCTCTCCAATTTCACACATCGGGCTTTCTGACACAATTTTCGCCTCAGTGCTACGGAAGTTCGGCATGCTGCAGTGCCTCATATCTCTGGGTGCAGATGACGAGCAAAATGCGGAGCTGCCACTGGATGGTACAGATGATTTACGGTTTGCAGTCAGTGGCGAAGTCGGAGCGACGTCTTGGATGGACTGACATGTAACGGTGAGTAAATCTCTCGCAAATTAAACATACCATACCTGTGAGAACACCCCGGCACTAGAGCTTACCATATCTACAGCCGATGAAAGATATTGCACCGATGAAAAATTATTAAACTTGATCCAAAAGACGGCAAGTATGAGCGCCACAATGAGTTCCACACTAGTTCTGTTAATTCAGGCTCTCCCGAGACGAGCACTAGCTGGGAGCCGCGCTACAAACTTTTAGAGTGTATCTGCAACTCGCAATTTCCTGAGATTCGGTTGATCATGACTTCCGATTGGCTCCCCAGCGGCCTCAAGTCAATCAAAGGGATGGATTAGCCGAATCTCAGAAAATAGTTGACTGCGGATACACTCTTTTAAAATTAGAAAATAAGAAAAAACTTTTCAGACTCCCAATTTATCGGTGTGATTGATGCGCCCCATTGATATGCCCGGCAATCTCCGCTTCTACGTCACGTAGATACCTCTTCTCTTCCACCACAGGCCCTTCGGCGCACTCAGCGTCGGAAATATGCAGCAACTTCCCTCTGATCTCTCTGACCTTGTCATCGACCATCTGGCTGCGGAGACCGCGGCTCTCAAAGCATGCGGGCTCGTTTGCAAGCAGTGGTTTCCGAGAAGCAGATTTCACCTCTTTTCAGAGCTGAAGCTGCAAATAGGCTCGGCTTTGAAGAACAAGGGTTTCGTTGACGTTGACACTATGGACGAATTCATGGACCTCATGGACTCCTCCCCCTCCAACATCTTTACGACTGTTCGGCACTTGCAGCTTTCATACGGCGATGAGCAGTCTATCTCAAAAGCGCATTTGCTGCGGTTCCCTTCGTGCCCCCGGCTGCTAGATCTCTCCATCGGGCTTCCGCGTAACTCCAGCGAAGATGTCATCGAGGCCCTTCGCGAGCAACTTGCAGTCGTGGGCGGCAAGTTCCCCTCCCTTTCGAGCTTAGCATTCCGTTTCCATCATTCGTCTATACGCGTGGCCGCATTATTCGATATCATAGCATGTTTTCCGACATTGGAGAACCTCTCGCTGGGTGGAGACGACGTCGTCACCGACGGAACTCGTTCTCTGGGCTTGTTCCCCGCGCGACTCGACGCTATCGACATGCACATCCTCCGCGGGGCCGAGCTCTTATTCGAACATCTAAATTCCCGCCCCGTTCTTCCGCTTCTTCGGTGGATGGGGTTGGACAACGACGGAATGAAGCTGCACTGTGACACGCCGATCATCCTGTATCTCAAACGGGCTGGGCACGCTTTACAGGAATTTGATATCGCTATCTGGGGAGATGGAGGTCAGCCTTCCTGGCAACTGTCTCTAGAGTCCATTAACGTCTCTCGTCTCAGATTCATTCGAAAAGCTCGCCCTTCAATACTGCACCAATCTCCGGCACATATCCATCACATCCTACAACCTCCACCCATACACGTACCTCGTCGAATTCCTTTCGAGCGCAGCTTCCAACGACCTACTCAACATCGACATAACTTGCTTTATTAACAACATGGGCATCGAGCTAGAGGAGGAGGATGGCGTCGCAGCTCGAGCCCTCGACGACATTCTTGCGGATCCCCGGTTCCGCAACCTCGAACGGTTCTCCATCACCAGTGTTGGCGACCGGGAATCATTATTCACGCCCGAACTCCGCACCAGGATGCCCCTGTCGAGCAGCCGCGGAATTCTGCAGGATACCATCCCTATTACTCAGCCACGATTTCAGAACGCACGCATGACTATGGATGACTGAGTATTTTACTACCCAGTTTTCAACTATTTGTTCCCTCCGACCATGATCCTTCCGGTTCTCGGATAATTTACTCTTGTTTTGATGTACGTGGGTCCACTGCGCTCCTGGAATGAGGACAAAGCCATATCGCCTGTAAATACTTATTGCTAGAGATTGGAACTTTCATACTTACGGGTAGGACGAGCTGTTTTCAGGAGTAAAATCGAGGGTTTGAACAACGCAGGTGTTCGCTCTCCAATTTTTTGAATGAACTTGAACCTGTGGCGGAAAAGGTCCATGAAAAATAATTCCATCAGCTGGGTGGCAGTGCCCGACATCATATCATTTTCTAATTCTGGGGACGGGCATAGTCGGTGATTGATCCGGCGTGTTTGCTGGTGTTTGTTCTCGAATCAATTTCGAGTTTACATGTTCCTTCCTATATCTTGTTTCCTGCACATCCTACGGATTTTTTCTGGCTCATATAAAGGTTTCTAAGATTCATAAGTATATGGTCCCCAACTTGAAATGTTTGAAAGTGGACAGTCTCCGATAATATAAAGGGTTTCGGTCATTCGATATCATATGTACAAGGCTACGGTGCATCTTATACTATTACAAGCATCCGGAAATGTTGTGATATCTCTACTAATATGTTATCTCCCCATATTTTACTACTTCCACCACCACACAGCAGTAAAATCCTTCTCTCGGCGGCTTTTCTTATATATTAAATTATCTTTAGGGTTGGAGAACTGTTTTGAGGACTCGAATATGTAGTACATGTATTCCTGGGTGGTTTTGTCAATTTATATGGGCAAAGAGCGAGAATTGAACCCATATTCACCTGAAGTTGATTGAACAGTTGAGGCGTAACGAAGGCGTGACATTTGTCACACTTCGAGGATGTTCGACGAGTTCAAGCCATTCATAGGTATTCTTACACATTAAGCTAGTCTGACATGTTTGTAATGTGTATAAACCCACTTATAGGTCAAAAAATTGTATGTTTGAATGGTCCATCCATCACAGAATCCAATTCTACTGAAATCGGGTAAAAAAGGTTATAACTCCATACATTTTGGATGGTTTGCCTTGGTCCGGTAAGCGATTTTGAAGTAAGACCGCAAACCTACAGAAGTACGTAGCCGTTTCTTTGACTACCGTCTCCTCTGGTGCGTGGCTATCCAACTATTCCATGGATTATGTCCCATTGCATGGATTTGTCCAATTTTGTCCAAAAGGCTTCGTACTTCTATTTTAACATCTATTTGAATGTGGGTTTTCCTTTCGTTGAGGACACCAATGTGCGAGGATATAGAGCTATAACCAGTTGAAAGTTGGAACCGGTTGGCACTGCCAACCAAACAGGGACAAAGCTGCCGCATCCATCAACGGCTGTGCCCGTCCCCACTAATTCGACCACGTGTTCGCGTTTCTTTCAATCGTACCACCATCATGGCGCAGCTACCGCACGAACTCATCGATTCGATTCTCGAAGATGTCTCGGACTCGAGTCTTGCGGCGTGCTCTTTGACTGCGCGGGCCTTCGTTCCTGTGAGCCAGCGCCGGCTTTTCCGGCGGATGACGCTCTCCAACATCGCCGCCTACGAGCGTACCGCCAGGCTCCTGTCCTCATCTCCTCATCTTTGGCAACATTTTCGCTTCTTGGCGATCGATATAAACCAAGTTCCCCGCAACTATCCCCTCCTCAAGGCAATTCTCGAGCCTCTCACCGAAATCGAGTATCTGTCGATTACGGGGCGTAACACCCAGCTTGGAGAGAATCCTTGCCTCATCGACTTTCTCTCGCTCCCATCTATCAAGTGCTTTGCCCTGGCGGGAATTCGAGGCGTTCCATCCTCCCTGATCTCCCTGGTGTTCAACTCTTCTTTCAAAGAAGTATTTTTCTCCTCACTTCTTATCCTCGGTAAAGAGGAAGCGGAGGAGTGGTCCCCTTCGACGGATCTTTGGAAAGTCACAATCTCTGCGGACCGATACCGCAGCATGCTTCCCTTTATGCTCCACCCGAAGCGCATGCCGTCCCTCTGCCGAATTAAGCACCTTTCCGTCGCAATTCCGGCCATCGTCGAAGCGCTCGTCAAGAAATTCAAAGACCTGCTAGTCCTGTGCTCCAGCACCCTAGAATATTTGTCCCTCGAATTGGGTACGTTTCTCTCCATGAGTACCATCCTCGGCTGAAATCGCCCCCAGACCGGTCCCTCGCCCTCCCTGCTCTCCCGGCCCTGCGTACCCTGGAACTCATGCTCGACACCGAACTTGCTAAATCCCCTGCGCGTCTGCACACCATCATCGCTGAAACCATCACCTCCCTCCCGCACCTCGAAAGCCTCACCCTCGCGTTCCTCGACCGCTTCCGTGGCCTCCATCCCCCCCCGCACCTTACCCCACGCCACCAATGGACCGGCCACCGGCCGTGGATGTGGGCCGACATCGACTCCCTACTCGTAGACACGCCGCATCTGCGCTCCGTGCAGGTCTCGCTCAGGTATCTCGAACACGAGCCCGAACGCTATGCCGCGTTTGTACCGTTCATGCAGAGTCAGCTGCCGCGGGCAATCGACGCGGGGTTTATCACGTTTTCGTATCGCCCATTCTTAGTGCACGGGATGGATACGTTCACGCTGGAGGGTTGACCTGTCCAGGTACGTCGACTTTCTTCGGCGTTTGATCCGGATACTCACTCACCCATTCTGCGGTCTAGTCGGGTGAAGGGTGAACTCTCAGGCGTTTCCGATGTCCACTATCGATTTCCATACACCCACGTTCTGTTCTTGAATAAAATCCAAATCTGCGAGTCTGCCCAAGGCGCTACATCTTCTTGATTATTTCTACCCTGGATTTTTATCTACATAGGTCCAGCCGATTGCGATAGCGTTCCAGTGTCCGCTATAGATTTCCGTACACCCACGTTTCTGTTCTTGATTAAAATCCAGATATGCGAGTCGGCTCAACGCCAAGGCGCTACATTTTCATTATTTCTAACAAGAGTCTGATAGGTGTAAATCCTGCCCGACCCCGCGAATGAATCTGGGTGGCCTCGGAAAATTGAGTCTGAGCTGGGTTCCAAGCATCCAAGGACACCCCGGTAATGGATGGTTGGTTCCCCGCTGCCTAATTATCAACATGCCGATGGAAGCCGCTCGTTCTTGATTAAAACCCAGATATGCGAGTCGGCTCAACGCCAAGGCGCTACATTTTCATTATTTCTAACAAGAGTCTGATAGGTGTAAATCCTGCCCGACCCCGCGAATGAATATGGGTGGCTCGGAAAATTGAGTCTGAGTTGGGTTCCAAGCATCCAAGGACACCCCGGCAATGGATCGTTGGCGGGTGTTGCGTCCATCATTTTTAACCGAATTAGCGGATCACCCGGACCGGAACGTCTGGGTTACCGAGACAGGCTGTTAAAGGGGCAAAGTGCTATTTGACAAAATGTCCGGCCTCCACAAGTTCGGTTATCCAACGTTGCTTTGCCGGTGCGACCATTTTCTGCTGCCCAAACAGCCTCGAAGGTTCATTAACGTTGATTTCTAGCATATGCCAATCATCCGATGGTCTTGCTGATCCCGATAGCTCCGCCTTTGAATGACTTGACCGGGGACCCATCAGTTGCATCGAAATTGCAAGTGTTCCCCTGCGCAAGGGTGGATGGTACTAGATGTTCGGAGGGAGGTCGATTGTTGAACACGTTCTGACATTATCCGCCAATATGCGTCAGAATGTCATCAAAAATTGTCGGCGTTCTCCGTTGCCGAGGCTGGCGAGTTTTCGCGCGTTTCTTCGCGGTGTCTCATCTACCTAGTACCCAGGATATCATGTATCTAAAGCTCCGGTGAAAGTGTAATATCAGCGTTTCCCGGCCGCGTCTTGAAAGATGAAATCGCGTTAGAGAGTCACCCTCTAATAACGCGACTGAGAATGGCCTGAAGGGCGATTGACAGTGCCGGGACACCGGGAGGTACGGCGTCACATGGTCGATCTGATTGCCGAACGATAACCAAGCACTGCCCCAGGCCTCCAATGCCCTCCGCAAGGAACAGCAAGGAACACACGCCTCGTTTCCAGGTTCCACAATAAAGGTTGCCAGGAGAAGCCTGAAGCAGTGTCACAACACGACACTTTGCCTTTAACTCGGGTCTCCTCACGCGGCACCCCCCGGAATTTGGTGAGGAAGGTGGTCATGAATGACTTGCAAAATAGGTGCGGACACCACAGAGAAGATTATCCTCGATGCGAACTTTTGTCAAAAATGAATTTTTAGAGGGCCGTTCTTACCATGGGGTACGTGGGGGTCGCCGCACCCATTTCAATCGTCAAGTTCTCTTCCCAGGATAATTTCACGGGGTGCAGGGAAACACCACCTCGCTTTCAATTTTCAGCGCCGACCCGATTAACCCGGAAACCGATCAGGACTTCACAGTTCGCGCCCATCAATGTCGTGCGGATTTGCATGGCCGAATCCATCTGTCCGCCATGTCCGGAGATAATTTGATCTTAGATCGCCTGAGATCCTCCCGCTATATTCTCCAGATACTTTTAAAGAACACAAGTTATCGCTCACCCGCATTCATCACACCCATGACCCCGCACAGTATTGTTTTTAATGCTATCGTCGATGCCCAGGACGCGTTAAGCACTGCCCTGCAAGGACCGCACTTCGAACAATACAAATCTCCCGTACCGTCCGCCTTCTTGTGGAGGACGTTTGATGCGTCCCATCGACCAGGTAAGAGTCTCAATCATTTCCCTCGCCCTCAGTTATTCACTCACTTCCTGCAGTTGATTTTACGCCCATCCAATCCACCTCTGTTCACCAATATCATCATCAGGACGAGCCGTTATTCCCCCATCCCAGCCCCACTCCCGTCATCGACTTCTCGGGCCTCATTCAACTGTCCGACGCAGCTTCACCCGAAATGCCTTTCGGTTATCGGTTATTGGATTTCTGCGACGAGATCGACTCGACGCAATCGATTAGTAGCAGCGTCAGTGTTGAACACGCACACGAGTATCTTCCGCAGGCGTGGAATGCGACCCGGTTCGACGAGATCTCGCTCGAGGAAAACATATCCTATTCCATGCCCTTTACCAGCTCATCCATGGCGTCTTCTTCTTCTCCACTGTCGGCGTTTCTCTCCACGCCCCCAACTTTCTCGCTTGCCGATACAGGAACTAGGGCGAAAATTTGCTTTAACTGTCACGTCACCTCCACTCCTTTGTGGCGACGTGAACCTTTGACCCGGCGTACCCTCTGTAACGCGTGCGGCCTCTATCTTTTGCAGCGGAAAATGATGCGGCCCCAAGCCCTCATCGACGCCGATATCGACGATGACACCCCGCAAATTCCGGACGAAGAATACACCGGGCCCCGGTGCAGCCACTGCCTTACCCGACGGACATCCGTCTGGCGCAGGAGCAAGACTGGTGCACAGGTTTGTAATGCGTGCGGGGTCAGTCTTCTCACTGTCATATGTGTTGCCCGCAGGACTCACATCGCGCAAGGTATATTCGCGCTTGAGGGGGCGGGACAGACCGTTGTCGTTGGCGGGCAACAAAGTCAAACCACGCACTAGACATTCCACAAAATTTGTTTAGTTCACATGCGCTTGTTGACTCTTTAGTAAGGATTACACCATTAATAATGATTTATTCTATGTACCATGAAGCGATCCAAAAGTGTGTCTTCTGCCGGAGCGTCGATCTTCGGGGCTTCAACGGGCATTGTAAAACGCCGGGTTTTAGGCGGTAGCAAGGGCCTGTCCGTCAAGTCAAAGTACCGCGTATCGGTGATAGAAATCGGCATGAAATCCAGTCATTTAGTATTTGCAACCGCAAGTAGGTGCCTCTGCGCACATATTCTGCAAATCCCAGAAACAGGGGGGGAGAGGAGTACTCCCTGGAGGTCCAACGCGCTCATGCCCGCTTAGCGCATCTATCCAGCACAGCACACGGATACTGTAAATGAATTCAGTTCAAGTTGGGCGAGCCTAGGCTTTTGATGAGAATCGGGATCAATGCAGGGCATTCGCCAAGACATATCTATTGTAACCGGGCAGTCCAGAACAGCAAAACTTTCCACATGCTCAGGGGTAGCCAATGTCGCAGTTGAATTTCGTCCGCAATACTGAATTGCGTCGGATTCAGTTATATGCATGCGAGGGCCAAACGAAACGTCCCACTGTGCCTCCTTGGGACGAGTCCAAGAGGCAAATCTAATCTGGGGACAGATCAAACCGTAGATAACGGATGGTTGGACACGACATGACAGATCCATGGACATCGGGACCTGGATGCAAATCGTCGCCTGGAAGTTGTCGCATCGGTATAAAAGCATTTTTCACCGAATATTATGTGGTACGTGGAGCGGTGTTCGAACACCGTACTTTCACGTTTTGTGCTCCGTACATCCGGTTTGCCGAGGGTGGCCGAGATAGGCCAACAATCTCACGAGTATCACCGGATCAAAAAATCAATGAAAATTGCAGATTCTGGATGGCAAGGGGCCAGACTAGCTGGGTACTGATGAGCATTTCTCGGAATGAGTTAACCGGCTGTACACTGAAAATTGCCCTGAAATGGTCCTATGCGGCGTAGCAATTACAATGCAATCATGGTTCAACGAAGTCAAGTTTTGAGAAGGTATGGGCGGTAATATTGTGACCACACTTTGTGTCCGAAGCATGCATACAGATAAATTATTTTGGCCTCGTAGAGAAATATGTATGTTCTTTCAGACATTTAAATTGAGAGGCAAGAAGCATCCCAACAATCAGCGGCTGGGTGAGAGAATGCGGCACACTGATCCGGCTCTCGGCACATTCCCGGCGACGCCTGGCTGAGTTTGGCGGGTAAAGGAATAGACCACGGCACACATCTGAAGTAAACATGAACTTACTAAAGTGATAGGATAAAAACTACGCTAGTGGTAAATGTGCACTTTTCAGCACCACGTACCACAGTTTTGGCAGCACATGTTCGCTGTACAAAGTACAAATCTTTGCACGAGCATGGTTCAAGTTGTACGGTTTGGTGTACATCCCACTATCCAGACAGTACAATCCAACATGCACTTATTATTCCGTGATAAATACTGTCATACATCGGTTGGGAAGTCACACTGCAGGCAAGTAGCAATATAAAGGGGCCGTATATTGTCAGTATATGCTCAGTATATATGAAATATACCCACTATATACATGCAATATACGGGGGCCGTATATGCTCAGTATATTCCAAATATACCTACTATATACCCACAATATACGGGCTCAGTATATGCTCCGTATATTGTGACAATATACTTGCAATATACGGAGTCCATATATGGTAGCCATCAGACCTCCGTATATTGCAAGTATATTGCGACCAAACACCCCAGAAATAGCACCTAACACCTTCCTGAAATAGCAATAATTGCTTTCCTTATACAGTTGAATCTCTCGTATAGAATAAAGTTAGGACACCAGCCAAATTTAGCCCCAGAGTGATTCCATATGGCATATATACCATATGAGCTCAGATTTACAGTGGTAAACTGCATTTGGGATACCGTCAATGGCTATTCCATATCACAGTTTTTTTGCTGGATATTTCAGATGAGCTAATTCCATATACTGTACCGACATGTATGGGAGCAACGGTCATGGTCATGGAGGGGTCCGTTGTGTTGCCCAAATCCTCGCTTGTCCCGGTCATGATAGAGCTGTTGGTTGAAAAAAACATACCTCCCTTCCAGAAAAAAATCGCAATAAATTGCCAAGACTGATTGTACCCTAATTATTGCCATCCGAGTTGCTATCTTCGACAGGAACAGTGACAAACACTCATGCTACCCCCTCCCTCAAAATAATGGCTCAGTGGATGTTGCCCAATCTGGCAACAGTCACGGTCCCGGTGAGCCTGTTGCTTTGAACTGCATGCAACACTATAGAGACTATTGCAAGTTAGCTACTTTTACTATTTTTGTGGCAAAAAAATGTTGAGAATATACAAGAAGCTGCCAATTGTACTAGTAGTTTGTGGCTATGACCTGTAGGCCCTGTTTGTCAGAAGGTAAAAATGTATCTACCAGGTTTGGCTGCACTGTACTTATTTCTCCTTGATATATTGGTCCTGATAGGCCCAAATTGTGTTAGAGTTTCTGTGAGAAATTGCATGTGACACGGCAGCCAGCTGCTGTGTCACATGACTTCTTTGATTTTTCCATTCCATTCCCAATTACCCCATTGGAGGCCAGACTCAAAGTTTGAACAAAATTTCCAAATCTAGGGATGGAACAGTTAACAACCATTAGCTGCAGTCTATGTACAGGGGAGGAAGATATATGCTTACTGAATAATTACTCTTCATCCCTTCTCTTCACACAGGCAAAACCATACATGCATTTGAGGCTATATGAAGAGAAATAATGCTGACCACATTCTAAGAGGTTGCAAGAGTGAAGGTGAAAATAATGAAAGTATAATCCACTCCTGCAATCCACCAGCTGCCAAAGCCGGAGATAGAAGAAACAGGGAAAATTTGCTGCCTGCTGCCAAAGCGGGCAACAACCAAGTACTCACTGCCAAAGCAAGTACTTGGCGGGAAAATAAAGCTGTCTGCTGCCAAAGCGGACAACCTCCAACTCTCTGCTGCCAAAGCGGAGGGTTGAAGAAAAAAAAATTATAAGATGGTGGAGGGTGGAAAGAAGTATCCTGCCAACAATCATTGTGACATTTATACTACCACAAGTCTCATGACCCATGTGACTGTAATTTGCCAATTATAGTCACATGATTCCTATTGCTTAGTTTTCCAAGTTTTACACCAAACAGAGTGCAAGCCTATTGGAATTTCCACCTGAAAAACATAGTGAATCAATCTTTCATGCCCACTTGACAAACAATTCTTTTTTTCGGCTAGAAAATTGGTGAAAAACCTGGTTCATTTTTCAGACATTTTTCACTCATGAAGTATTTGTAGAATTTACTATTTTTTTCATTAATTTTTCATTTTTGTTCAACATTTTCTCCTCCAGTTGAAAAAATACTGAAAAAATGGTATTGCAAGGTTTTCTCACACACATTTTCAGTACAAAATGTCTGAAAAATAAACAAGTTTTCCACCAGTTTCTCTATTATGCTATCTTTTTGCAATAAAAACAGGCACCGCAGGCAACCACCATGCAGTGGGCTCCACGGTGAGCATAAGGCCCCACGCCAGTGGTCGGGGTCTGGGGTGGAAAACCCCAGCTGTCCGGGCACCTGCAACCATCACAGCTTCATTTAAAAAACATTCACAATGAAAAATAAAATAAAATAAAAAGGCCCCGCACAAGCAGAAAGGGCCAGTGCCAGCAAAAAGGCAGCACAGTGAAAGGGCCGGAAAATGCAGTGCAGAAAAAGAGGTATGGGTCTGGGGGAAGCCTTCCCAGGACCCCCGATTATTCCTATAAAGGTCGGATCCAAAGTTCGGACAAAATCCCGAATCGGCCTGGCCAAGGTTGGAGCCAAAACTCGGACAAATCCACTTTTGGACCTGACAGGTCGGGTCAAGAGTTCGGACAATTGATGGTGACCTCGCTGCCTCGCATGCAGAATGAAAATGCGACTTTCCAAATGAAGTATATTCATCCTATGTAGAAGTACTACTATATAGTAGAACTGTGGCATCGTTCTGCCCTAAATACATTTCACAACTCTCCTCTATCTCAAACAAACCTCTCCGTTAAGGATCTCCTCAACATAGACAGTGACAATAAGCTTCGAAGTTCTCTTGATCAGAAGTGGGAACCTCAGGAATGATGTTGACATCGTAGAAGTGCCTGAGGATGATGGAGTAGCAGAATAGAATTTATTTGGATTTTTTTTTAGCAATATTCAAGGGTGCCAGAACAAAAATGAGCTTGGTCTGAAGTTTGGACAAAATTTCGTTCCGACCCAGGTCAGATCCGGAATTCGGACAACATTTCTGGGCACAGGTTGGACAAAAGTCCGGACAAAAAAAGAAATATAGCCCAAATTTCAGATCCGAGCTCCTTAGGGATAATCGGGGGTCCTGCCTTCCCCCCAGAACACACCGGAAGCATGACATCATGTGTGACGACTTTCCGGTGTCAGTTGCAACTCCCCTTTAAGGTGGGCTTCTATATACCTTGCAACACTGTCCAAAGAATTGTCCTCTTCTAGTTTGCGCCTCCTCTGATTTTTTTTTGAGGTTGGAGTCCCACAATCATAGTCATTGTGCATAATGGCATTTACTCCTGGACACCCTCCCCAGCACTAAACCTAATGATACTCAGGCAGAAGAAGCATCCCAAGTCATCCGCTTGTATTACTGGTTGTGGACCATATAGTCATCCGCTTGTATTACTGGTTGTGGACCATATGTTGCTGGGGAGGGTGTCCAGGAGTAAATGCCATTATGCACAATGACTATGATTGTGGGACTCCAACCTCAAAAAAAAATCAGAGGAGGCGCAAACTAGAAGAGGACAATTCTTTGGACAGTGTTGCAAGGTATATAGAAGCCCACCTTAAAGGGGAGTTGCAACTGACACCGGAAAGTCGTCACACATGATGTCATGCTTCCGGTGTGTTCTGGGGGGAAGGCAGGACCCCCGATTATCCCTAAGGAGCTCGGATCTGAAATTTGGGCTATATTTCTTTTTTTGTCCGGACTTTTGTCCAACCTGTGCCCAGAAATGTTGTCCGAATTCCGGATCTGACCTGGGTCGGAACGAAATTTTGTCCAAACTTCAGACCAAGCTCATTTTTGTTCTGGCACCCTTGAATATTGCTAAAAAAAAATCCAAATAAATTCTATTCTGCTACTCCATCATCCTCAGGCACTTCTACGATGTCAACATCATTCCTGAGGTTCCCACTTCTGATCAAGAGAACTTCGAAGCTTATTGTCACTGTCTATGTTGAGGAGATCCTTAACGGAGAGGTTTGTTTGAGATAGAGGAGAGTTGTGAAATGTATTTAGGGCAGAACGATGCCACAGTTCTACTATATAGTAGTACTTCTACATAGGATGAATATACTTCATTTGGAAAGTCGCATTTTCATTCTGCATGCGAGGCAGCGAGGTCACCATCAATTGTCCGAACTCTTGACCCGACCTGTCAGGTCCAAAAGTGGATTTGTCCGAGTTTTGGCTCCAACCTTGGCCAGGCCGATTCGGGATTTTGTCCGAACTTTGGATCCGACCTTTATAGGAATAATCGGGGGTCCTGGGAAGGCTTCCCCCAGACCCATACCTCTTTTTCTGCACTGCATTTTCCGGCCCTTTCACTGTGCTGCCTTTTTGCTGGCACTGGCCCTTTCTGCTTGTGCGGGGCCTTTTTATTTTATTTTATTTTTCATTGTGAATGTTTTTTAAATGAAGCTGTGATGGTTGCAGGTGCCCGGACAGCTGGGGTTTTCCACCCCAGACCCCGACCACTGGCGTGGGGCCTTATGCTCACCGTGGAGCCCACTGCATGGTGGTTGCCTGCGGTGCCTGTTTTTATTGCAAAAAGATAGCATAATAGAGAAACTGGTGGAAAACTTGTTTATTTTTCAGACATTTTGTACTGAAAATGTGTGTGAGAAAACCTTGCAATACCATTTTTTCAGTATTTTTTCAACTGGAGGAGAAAATGTTGAACAAAAATGAAAAATTAATGAAAAAAATAGTAAATTCTACAAATACTTCATGAGTGAAAAATGTCTGAAAAATGAACCAGGTTTTTCACCAATTTTCTAGCCGAAAAAAAGAATTGTTTGTCAAGTGGGCATGAAAGATTGATTCACTATGTTTTTCAGGTGGAAATTCCAATAGGCTTGCACTCTGTTTGGTGTAAAACTTGGAAAACTAAGCAATAGGAATCATGTGACTATAATTGGCAAATTACAGTCACATGGGTCATGAGACTTGTGGTAGTATAAATGTCACAATGATTGTTGGCAGGATACTTCTTTCCACCCTCCACCATCTTATAATTTTTTTTTCTTCAACCCTCCGCTTTGGCAGCAGAGAGTTGGAGGTTGTCCGCTTTGGCAGCAGACAGCTTTATTTTCCCGCCAAGTACTTGCTTTGGCAGTGAGTACTTGGTTGTTGCCCGCTTTGGCAGCAGGCAGCAAATTTTCCCTGTTTCTTCTATCTCCGGCTTTGGCAGCTGGTGGATTGCAGGAGTGGATTATACTTTCATTATTTTCACCTTCACTCTTGCAACCTCTTAGAATGTGGTCAGCATTATTTCTCTTCATATAGCCTCAAATGCATGTATGGTTTTGCCTGTGTGAAGAGAAGGGATGAAGAGTAATTATTCAGTAAGCATATATCTTCCTCCCCTGTACATAGACTGCAGCTAATGGTTGTTAACTGTTCCATCCCTAGATTTGGAAATTTTGTTCAAACTTTGAGTCTGGCCTCCAATGGGGTAATTGGGAATGGAATGGAAAAATCAAAGAAGTCATGTGACACAGCAGCTGGCTGCCGTGTCACATG
The DNA here is from genome assembly GCA_029289565.1 of Mycena galericulata. Lineage (NCBI taxonomy): Eukaryota > Fungi > Basidiomycota > Agaricomycetes > Agaricales > Mycenaceae > Mycena > Mycena galericulata. The sequence goes on from JARKIA010000242.1 coordinate 75,527, forward strand.
CAATTTCTCACAGAAACTCTAACACAATTTGGGCCTATCAGGACCAATATATCAAGGAGAAATAAGTACAGTGCAGCCAAACCTGGTAGATACATTTTTACCTTCTGACAAACAGGGCCTACAGGTCATAGCCACAAACTACTAGTACAATTGGCAGCTTCTTGTATATTCTCAACATTTTTTTGCCACAAAAATAGTAAAAGTAGCTAACTTGCAATAGTCTCTATAGTGTTGCATGCAGTTCAAAGCAACAGGCTCACCGGGACCGTGACTGTTGCCAGATTGGGCAACATCCACTGAGCCATTATTTTGAGGGAGGGGGTAGCATGAGTGTTTGTCACTGTTCCTGTCGAAGATAGCAACTCGGATGGCAATAATTAGGGTACAATCAGTCTTGGCAATTTATTGCGATTTTTTTCTGGAAGGGAGGTATGTTTTTTTCAACCAACAGCTCTATCATGACCGGGACAAGCGAGGATTTGGGCAACACAACGGACCCCTCCATGACCATGACCGTTGCTCCCATACATGTCGGTACAGTATATGGAATTAGCTCATCTGAAATATCCAGCAAAAAAACTGTGATATGGAATAGCCATTGACGGTATCCCAAATGCAGTTTACCACTGTAAATCTGAGCTCATATGGTATATATGCCATATGGAATCACTCTGGGGCTAAATTTGGCTGGTGTCCTAACTTTATTCTATACGAGAGATTCAACTGTATAAGGAAAGCAATTATTGCTATTTCAGGAAGGTGTTAGGTGCTATTTCTGGGGTGTTTGGTCGCAATATACTTGCAATATACGGAGGTCTGATGGCTACCATATATGGACTCCGTATATTGCAAGTATATTGTCACAATATACGGAGCATATACTGAGCCCGTATATTGTGGGTATATAGTAGGTATATTTGGAATATACTGAGCATATACGGCCCCCGTATATTGCATGTATATAGTGAGTATATTTCATATATACTGAGCATATACTGACAATATACGGCCCCTTTATATTGCTACTTGCCTGCAGTGTCAAGAGCTTCCTGTATGAAGGCACAACAACGCGGTGTTCGAACACCGTACTTTCGCGCTTTGTGCTCCGACATCTTGTTTGCGAGGAATGACCAAAGTAGTGGAAGTGGAAGTCACTTCCACTTCCACTGACCGACTTCCAGTGGAAGTGGAAGTCCACTTCCACTCGTGCACTCCAACTTCCACTGCCTCTTGTCACAGCTTCCGCACCCTAAAGTACCGTCTTTCCCCGCCCGCCGCCGCCGCCCACCATATGCTTCTCGCTGCTCGCCTTTCCGAGTGACCTGGCCAACCGAATGAGGTGCATTATATTACACGTAGACATTTTATTCTATCGCTCTTTCTATCCTTAGTCATTTGGTGTAACAACCGTCCCTTGAAGGAGTCTGAGCGGCGTGTATCGCAGTGGCATGGGTGCTGTGACCAATTTACGTGCTCGATATCACGGTTTTAACATTTCTGAGGGTAACATCCAAGCGGAAGAAAGCTATTAGAAATATCTGGGAGAAATCCGTCACATATAGATAAAATCAAGGGAAATATGGACGTAGCTGTTTTAGACAAGCCCACAGACGTTGCACACCAACAGCAGCAGCAATTAGGAGAGTGTGAGGGTCATATGGTGCACCAATAGTGTTGCAGGGTTCATATTTTGACGAGGAGGGACAGATAAGGGGAGAAAGCAAGCTCGGTGGCACAGAAATAAACAATGGTTACGGTCAGTTGCTGAATTAGGAAAGGGTGTCGGGGCGCATCAGGGCGCATCATCACAAAGTCGGGTCACAACCACTTCCATTGCCGCACTTCCACCCAGTGCACTTCCACTTCCACTGACTCACTTCCACTTCCACTACTTTGGTATATACTCCCGAGATCGGCCAACATTCTCACGGGTATCAACCGATCAGATAATCAAAGAAAATCGCAAATTTGGGATGGCAAGGGGCCGGAGCCGCCAGACTAGCTGAAAGCCATTCGAATGATGGTGGGTATTTCTCGGTATGAGTTAACCCCATGTAAGCTAAAAATTGCCTTGAAATGGTCATATGTGGCGTAGCCATTACAAGGCAATAATGAAGTTCAATAAAGTCATGTTTTGAGAAGACATGGACAGTAATATTGTGACCGCAGTGTCCTATGCATACAGATATTTTGGTCTCGTGCAGAAATAGCCTTGCAGACATTGAGAGGCAAGAAGTCTCCCAACAGTCAGCGGCTGAGTGAATGAATACGACAGAATGATCCGGCTCTCGGCAGGTTTCCGGCAACGGCTAGCTGAGTTTGGAAGGTAAAGAAACCACGGCACACATCTGAGGTGAACGTAAACGTACTAGAGTGATGGGATATAAACTACGCCAGTGGTAAACGAGCACCTTTCGGCACCACATACCACGGTTTTGACAGCACGTGTTTGCTGTACAGAGTACGAATTGTTGCACGAGCATGTACAGTTTGGTGTACATTCCACTATCCAGACAGTATAATCCAACATGCACTTATTATTCAGTGACTAGCTCAACCCCGTGAATAAATTCACGGGTGTTGGTAAGTTGAAAGAAGTATATTGAGCTGGTTTTCAATCATGCCATTCTCTCAGACCTCTTTTTCTTCCTCATTAAGTTCATTTACCCCCAGACCCTTTCCCCCTCCCCAGCTCCTCACCCTTTCCTCTAGTTCTTCAAGTTGCCCCGAGTCTCTTCCATTGAGAAAATCCATGGAGTTATCACACCCCATTTCACCCTATGTACTTGCTATAAAATTTGTGCTCCCTCCCTTTAAAGCTCAAACACTCCTCGGCATCTGCGAGATGACCTCCGGCTTGGCTACGGCATGATCGCACTGCCTGGGCCCTTTTCTTCCCGGTACATTCTCAACCTTGCTCAGCATCAACATTTCCTCTGGTCTCAACCCATCCTATTCCCAAATTACTCCCCACCATTTTCGCTTGAGCTCAGCAACTTCAGGCATCAGCATTCGCCAAGTATACACTCACCATATTTACAGCTTCTTTGGGCCCGTCCCGGCCCCGCCGCGCCATGCTTTAACTGCCGAGACTCTTCTCGGCTCGGCGCGTTCTCGACATAGGCTTGGCATGAGTCTCGGTCAGATGCCGCCGTGTCGGATCGTGGGCGTGAGATTTTCGAACATTCTTTGATGTTCGTTATCTCCCCCATTTTATTATATAGATAGATAAATACTGTCATAGGTATCCCATCAAAGTATGTCCAACATCCAGATCAAATGTGTGCTTTGATGTCTGAATCAGTCAGAGGATAACCCCTCCAACTGCAAGCTCCCCCACTACTGTAGCCGGGCACCGGCATACAAAACATCCTTGACATTTTTTTCGTTGTTTATTATTCGGTCTAGAACTGAGGTTGAAGTACATGGATTGTTATTGGATTTGATAATGTTCGTGGTTGACAAGCGTAGTTTTGTGCCAAGTTCGTGGTTTGAATTCGGGGTTTCGGGACATTCCTATACTTCATGTGCATGGTTTCGGACGTTTAAGTTGGCTGAATATGTTTAAAGTGCTTCTGGTGAACTACACTCAAGGTTGGCCCAAAGTTTCAATGACCAAAACTGGACTGCACCGAAGCCGGATCAGTTGATGTTGATCCGGGACTCGGCCAAGTCACCTTTTTCGGCTGGTAAGGGTCCCACCCGTTCAAATGGGATCATGGAGGGAGAATAATGGAACAAACACAGTTCTAATACTAACATCACCTCTGGCACCTATTGTAGCCTAAAATCCACACCTAAAATCCACAGTTAGGACTATATTTCTTTAGAGATAAATTTTCCCCCAGAATGGGGATGGAGGTTGAGCTGAGTTCCTTTCCACATCCTATTTACCCATTACAATGAAATGTAAACCTATCTGGCAGTGATATACTCATTTTAAGGTGAATTGGAACAGTACTCGGAACGGCATCGAGCGGTGAAAGTTCGGCCGAACTCGGCTATTCGGCTAGCGTCGGTAAACTACAGAGTACGAAACACAAATCAGAACCGCAACCGCGGGTTACGGATTCACGGATCTTGAGCATATAATTTCCAACGAATATATATATATATTGATTCGTCCCATCCACCAGGAAGATAATACAGCTTCGAGATCTCTGCTGCGACTTAGGGCCCAATACGTGACATATTTTACTTCTGCCACATTATGGTCCCGAACCAAGGGGGTCCGAAGATAAGAGATTGCCATATGGGGTAGGGGGGGAGGGTGTCTGGCCGACCGCCCAAAAAAAAATTTGTATGTAAAATTTTTTCTGCCTAGATATCAGCCCATGTACGTCCTGGTCCTCCGGGACCTATCTGGGATACCTCTTAGGACATACCAGAGCAATTGACCAGCAAAACATGAGTGTTCACTGCATAGGTTGTGCGTTATGCTAGCCGCCGGCATCTGGCCATCATTATTATGACCAATTCGGCAGTTGCCCCGATCTGCCGATTAGATGCCGAAACGGCCAATGAGCCTCTACCATGAAATTACTGGCTCCGAGGAGTGCTGATCTGTGATTATCAATAATTCTACCTTGAATGGTTTTAATGTGCTTGCCACCCTATCAACTCATCATATTCTGAGACCATCGTTTGGAACATACTGTACCCATGTCCACATATTCAAATAGTTTCATTTCTGGATGCATTTCTGGCCCACCCAAACTTCCAACGGCACATAGTTAAAAAAGTTTGGTTGGATTGTTATGTATTAGTACTATGGCATACTTCAACTTATTATCAAAAAGGTTTAGAACATTGTTCTTTCACATATGATATAATGAGTCTGCTGTTTATGAGACTCTGTGAATATTCTGGTGATTAATCACTCTACGACTCTCACGTAACACCTCCCTGCGCGGAAATGTTCAGCAGCGCTGTGTCCTGAAAAGGGAATTTGATGGCATCAGGTGGCTGTGAGGGGGGAGGGTGTCGCTGACCCTCTCAAAAAAAAAATTTGTAGGTGATATCAATTCTTCTTATCTTTGGACCCCCTTGTCCCGAACTTCGTGCCTCATCGTCTAGGTTTCAGCCGTGTTACGCGAACTCAAGCCTTGATTCTATACCGGGCGAGACTTTCCCTAAAAATTCGCGCGTCTAGACAGATACTTTCCGCCCACGCGTTGCCCTGATCCTCGAAGTGACCACGCCATCAAACAGGCAAGTTTGAAGTAGTCAACGTTGCTCCTGGGCTCTTCATTTGAAGAGCCGGCGGCTCGCTGACTACGAAAGATCGCTCTAACAACCTGTCGTGTCCCGAACGGGATGCATCAATTGTTTCTCTGAAGCTGCTTTCCAATCGGCAACTTCGCTTCTCGCTTCTCACCTACAACTCAACGCTCGCTCAATCTCAGACGTACTTCATTCCTTGGCGTCTGCCTCGCTCATGATCAATAATCAACTAGGTACTAATTAACTTCATTCAAGGATTCGATGTGCTCCCAAGGTACTTGGTCATGTTACTCACCTCGTTTCCGTTGAGAGTTAACCAACATCCGTTGATTCCATCGCGTCGACTGGGGTTCGAGAGGTCATACAATCTGTTTTTAGTCAACGATGGATTGATTTTCGTGCTGCGGTCGGTTACTGTAAATATGTTTCAGATGTTTTGCAGATATGTTGGTATGGATTTTGTAGATATCCCTCCTGTGTTGTCCGTCTTTACAAAGTCTCTATTTATATGTCTTGCTTACTGGGAGAACCTCTCCTCTACTACGATACACCCACATTCCCATTCCCCGACCTCTCCTGCAGCTCCGCCCACTCAAGCAACACCCTCATCAAATAACAATCATTTTGCACATCCGTCATCACCCTCCGCACCATCTCCTGTCCCCGCGCCTGAATCACGCGCGCCTCGGCATCGTGCGCGCGCGCCCACTCAATCTTCTCGGGCAGGTCGGAGAGGTCGGGACGGACGGGGATGTAGTGCGTATACGGAACGAGCCAGTCGTTGAAATACTCGGTGAAGAGCGTTGCCTAGGAAGGGAAGGGTACGTACGTATGAGCTGAATTTGAAATACACTTCAATTATACACGGAACGAAATACGCACCTTGAACACGAGCGATCCCGACCCAAGCAAGCCTAAAAACCGCCCTGAGTACGTCATCCCATCCACGTCCACCGCGTATTTGTACCCATACAAATTTTCCTGCGGGGCGCCTCCGCCGATGTCGTACTCGCGTACGATGCTCTCGCGATCGCACCCATCCTCCTGCGAGCAAAGCAGGTCCGCGAAGCGCGTGAGGCGTGCGTCGAGCAGGTCGGGGTGTGTGTGGGAGAGGGCGACGAGGCGGAAGCGCGTGAAGTTGTGGTGGTTGGGGGGGATTATCTGGCCGCCAGTTGCTGTGCCGCGCCAGTCTGCGATTTGATGTGGTGTGAGTTGGGACGTGTGGGAGGCAAAGAGGGCACGTACATGCTACCGGCTCCTTGTCGGCCCATGAAACGTCATCCGGGAACGCGTATTTCGGAGATGCTGGCGATCTGTGGTAGTAATACTGTGGGATTCAGATGAAGAGCGAGGATGCAAGGGAGACGAGCCACAAACCTCGCTGGGGAAGACGATGTCGGCGAAGCAAGGGCTGACTTTCGTCACGGATAACACGGGGTACATGTCGAGGGTGAACCACGCTGGGGAGCTGGACAAAAAAACTATGCGTAGGTGAATATCGCGTACGTTAATAGATGATGGACTCACACCCGCTGTCGCCGTTCGCCGACTCCACGAAACCCGTGGGGCTGCGGAAGACCTCACACCCTTGGGTATGGAAGAACTCAGCGGTGGGGTGCGGCAAAACGTCGAACGGGCGCGCCTCCGTCAGCGCAAGCGCGCGCTCCCGCGTCGCGTCCGGCGCGCGGTAGTCGAACAGCACGCGCGGCTGGTCTTTGCCGTTTATTATAAAGGACATATCCGGTAGGAGATGTGCGAACTAGACCGAACGCGTTGAAAGCGCTGACAAAATGAGTAAGTACGCAGGTGACTCACTTTGGCAAAGGTGTCGGGCCCGCCGCCCCAGTACTTGAGGTCCGCCCCCTGCGGCATGTGCACCTCGCCGTCTTTGATGACAATCACGCCCGCTTCCGTTGCTTTTAACTGTGTAAGAGGCACTGTTGTCAGCTGGCATGTACGTAGGAATAGAGGAGACGCACGTCAGCCACGATATCCACCCTCCGCTGCAAGAATAGCGGGTCCTCCGCGACGAGCTGGTAGAACGGCGCAAAGTCGCGGTCGATCTGATCGTAATCGTCGATGAGGCACGAATGCGCCTGCGCAAACTCGAACCATTTGTCGAAGCCCCGTGGCGGTGACCGGCCCGTTTTGAGTGAATACCGTGCGGCCGCCTGCTCGTAGGTCGCGGATTGGCGCGCGAGGAGGGCGTCGACGTGGTGCTGCGCGATGGCGGCGGGGTTGTCGGGGTCGAGGACGGGTGTCCGTCTCCGGTGGCGCGCGACGAGCGTAATAGTGACGGCGACGAGGAGACACGCGGCCAGCACGATGTAGATAATATGCCGCTGTTTCTGCGTCCTGTTCTTTGAGCGTCGTGGAGTGAAGTGTTCGATCGGCTCAGCTGGCACGGGTTCGTATGGGAATGGCATCGGAGTGGGGAGGAGGGGGCTTTATCGTTGCTCGGCTTGAGGCTTGATTGCGAGCTTTGGTTTTAAGGCTTGATTGCGAGCGGTTCGGTTTCAATGAATCAGTCGTAACTATAGAAACTCGGAGTACTGAGCGAGAATCCAAAGAGGAAAGACGGGAGGATGCGGACAGACGTCAAGGACGAGGCGGAGCGAACTCAAGGATGGATTCGGATACTCACCTATTGACAGAGTTGATTGAGCGAAGCATGTAGAAATTTCTGTACGTATATATAGGCAAAAGAAAAGGAGATTTTCGTAAGAATCAAGACAGGAAATATATGGAGGAATGAGACGAGTGGAGTCGAGGCAGTGAAAGGAATATAAATGCGGATGGAAGGGGAAAATGTAGAGCGGAAACGGGATGATCCGAAGGAGATGTCTCACATATCTTCGCTGGCAGACAACGGGAATTTGGACTTGTGTTTATCACCCAAGAGGATTGGCGAGGATAGTGGGACTCTGACTCGTCCACCTGTTTGATGATTAGTGCGCTCGAAATCATTGGTGGGAGTAAGTTTAAAGCCCTCACCCGCGCGGCGCGGACCGCATTAGAGTTCCTTAAGGGGTTAGTTAATAACGGGTTTTTTTTACGGCCTCAAGTAGCCGTAGTATTTCGCTGGCAAACGTAAAACCCTAAGCCTTTATATCTGCTGGCACGCAATCAATCCCGCTTTGGTGAATGAATGTCTTCTCAGCGAGTCGGGCAGCTCATTGCTTTTTTTGCGCTGGGAAGATGCGATGTAGGTGGCCCGCCATCGCCTCGGCGCTGGCAGCGTGTGGGCCGTCGTACGACGCGTTCACGATGAGGGTGTCCAGCGCGTGGGCATGGGGTGTTGAACCTGCGGAAGCGCAAGGCGCCCCGGCAGCGGGGGCCCGGTTGAACGTCGGATGGAGGAAACGGAGCGCGGGGTAGTACACGGAGAGATGGCGGAGCGCTTCAAAGCTCAGCGCGCGGCATCCGAACGCCGACAGAAAGACAAGACGCGGGAGTGGCTGGATAATTGCGAGGAACTCGACGCCGGTGAACTACGTGTAGGCGGCAGGATCGACTCTGAGATGCTCGAGTGCCGTGATCTTGCACATGCAGGAAAATGACACGGGGAGTAAAGTGCCGCCTTGAGCCACACGAGGGCGAATACCCGGTGCGGATATGCTTCAAGGAGGACGGGGTCCGCCAGCATTGTTTACAGCAATTCCTGTACGCCGATGAACAGATGAACCTTGTTCGCTGCCTCGTGAACTACCCAGACCCCGTCGAGATTCTGCGCCGCGAGCGAGTAGTGCTCGAACGAACACCCCGGGTACGCGATGCAGAGAAGTCGGTATAGCACGGCGCTGAGCTCGGGAGTTCTACAACAGGCTTCCAGTCCCTGCGCAGGTCCGTTGGGTTGCTAGCCCCGGTTCCGTCGAGCATGTTCTTGAAAAACACAGAGACGAATTGGAGGATTGACTTGTGGGCGCAGGTCAACACCGTCGCCACAGCGGATGGTGAAGTCAGAGTCGGGATTGTTGCCCTCGGGGTCAAGAGCGCCAGAGAATGGCGCAGGGCCGTCTCGAATCAGTGTCGACATGAGGGCGGGATGCAGGAGTGTTGTTCCAAGCGATCTTGGTGATCCGAGCGGCAAACGCCTAGACTCGATCCAGTCGCTTTCGGCCGACGCAAACAATTGATGACAGTCGATCAATAGGCGGGGCGAAAAGCGACTGGAGCTAAGTAACCGGCAGCTAGTACGGTCGGGAGTTACCGATGTAGGTTGTTTTGACTTAGAAAAATTTCGTTCATCGAAAATTCAAACCGGTTGTATAAAAATTCCGAAGAGACAGTTCTCTTCTAAATGTGTTCAAATGTACAACCTATTGGCTTTTGAGACACATTAACTCGATTGCACTCTACTGGACTGATTTTTCTGGCGGAAATGTGAGCCCACGGGCTCTATAAATACCACCATCATTGCCGCATCTTTCGCATCACTCTTAGGTGTATCACATGGACAGGTCTTGTCTTGAGACTCGAAGCTCGTTTTCTCTGTACCACCCCCGTGCTTTCAGTATTCGGTATGTAGAGTGTATAGGAAGATTCCCTGAAGGATTCAGAAGAAAACTGTTTCCTCAGAATTCTTATCCAAGCAGTTTGAATTTTCGATGCAACGAAATTTTTCTAAGTCAAAACAACCTACATCGGTAACTCCCGACCGTACTAGCTGCCGGTTAGAATCCTCCAGCCGCTTCGCCGTCACCTTTTGATCGACTGTCATCAAAAGTCCAGTGTCGGCGGCTGCGGCTGGGTTCGAGCCTAGCAAACGCCGGGCAGTTGATTTCATTGTCTTTCACATCCGTTAGCGATTTATGACCTAGAAGAAACCACTCAATACGTAGTCTATGACTCTGAGGAGCAACGCCAGAGTCACGATTTGTCACCAATGAATGCATTTAGCTATGCCCGTACAGCCTGTACTTGCAGTGTTCACAAAATCAGAATTGCACCCAGCATAAGTAATGTCCAAGAAATCCACATCCCCACCCACGATCCCTATTACGTGCCCTTCACCAAGTTCAACCTGAACAAGTCAGAACTCCGTTGACGATAGTTAGGACGGTGTCTGGGAGGAGGCGGCGATCAGTGAAGGACGAGCTAAGCTCTGGAAATACGCACCCAAGTTGACCTCGCTGCCGACGACGCTGATTCCAAAATCCAAAGCATCACACTCCGCACTGAGTTCCAGTCCATTCAAGGCAATCTGCGAACAGGTCTGGCTGAAATATTTGCCGCTAAAACAAGGCAGGGATTCAACTGGACGAAATGGTTGGTGCAGCGTACAATGCTTACACGCCGAGGTTTCCAGCATTATTGCCGACGCATGAGTCGAGCTCAATATTCGAAATACTATCCCCCAGCGAATCGTTGAGGCATGTGGCTTGAAGAGTCGGATTTCCGACGCCGCTAAATATCAAGTCCGTGCAGGTCGAGATACTGCCGCGTTTCTGCAGGGGAGCAGCGCGAACAGTAGAAAAGAGGGCCAGGAAGACGTAGGGAAGCAGGGTGTTCATGATGAGGGAGAACTGAAGAGCAGGACTTCTGGTCTGTGCTCATCGTTCCAAGAGGTTTTATATGACGAGCCCCGCCCCCACCCGGCGACCCCGCAGGAGTCGTTGGTCCGGAATCCCCTTAGAATCAAAACGCAGACGGAGCTGCAGACGCCGTCTGCCCAAAACACCTCGAAGATGGCCAGAAACCCCGAACGGTGGCGGCGGTGTCAATTTCGCACAGCTTTTAAACTGACGTTAGGTGGCGGATGAGCGGCGAGGACTGGAACGTCCGAAGTAGGATCTCAGACGGCGATGATGAGGGACGGGAAAGATGGGATGCCATCGCGGGGCATCCAAAAAAAGCGTGATTGAAGGCCGCGCACAGCAAAATGTTCAGTATATTTTGATATCTGCACAGGTATCCTCAAGTCGCCGAGATTTAATGGGTCTGCCGACGGATTCGATGCCGGTACATTTGATAGTTGACCTAGAGAAACAAAACGCCGAGGCTATTCTACCGAAGTCATTCAATTTGTGGTGACATTGCCGCGGAGCTCTGCCCAACCAGGCGCGGGAACAATCGCGACTGTGGCCAGCTTGCTGGACGTGAGACTCGCGCGTTTGTTCAGTTCAAGTTTGGAAGGCTTAGCGCCGCTCGTATCTAGGAGTTCAGATGAGTGCAACAATACAGGAGGTTAAGAAAAAACGGATGTAACGCACTTAGAGCCCAGACGGAAATCAAGACTTCATTCGTCCCGTGATGGTTTAATATCCCCTCAGGGACTGGGTAGCTGACTTGAGGCCCAAGCGAGGAGGAGAACCTTTCAGATTGTGTCAGTCATGTTTCGCTGACATCGCACTGGCTGCAGAATACCTTCCGAACTGCCATCCGTTCACCCAGATGAGGGTGCGATACGGAGCAACAGAATCCAGCGCAAAGTCGAACGCCAGCGGAATGTCTGCGCCAGTGGGGAGAGAGAGATCGAATGTCGTTCTATATACCGTTACACCCGGCTTCGTGACTCCATCGAGCGGGGAGCAGGATTTATTCCACGCAGAGTCGTCGTATCCGGGAAGATGGGCGCCTTGAGCGCATGAGCGAGCATAGCACAAAGAAACAATAATGTAATCATACCGACACGCTCATACCACCATCCACCCTGTCATATTGTTAGACCAATATCTGGCGGTGGAGGTTGCTTGAATTACCTCGTTATACGGACCACGAACGTAGTCCGGTGCGTTGTCGCCACCGATATCTACATTCTCTATCAATCCGAAGCAATAGCAAGGAGAAAAGTACCCACTTCCAGCGAGTCTCCACTCCGTGAAATCGTTGCCACTGTCAGACAATAGCGTGTAACCACGGATACCCCGAGGAGTCTTGTGCTCGTCGTTGATATTATCTGATTTGCTTTGATTGTTTAATCCAAAGCCAGATTATGATGCTCACAATCTTCGTTCAGCCCCGTCGAGTCGTGAATAACCGTCAAAACTGCACAAGAGAAGTTCGTAAGCATCAGTGGAGAAAATGCGAACGAGTTCAGTTACCATTGTCGCCCTCCACGAGTTGATCCTGAGTGAAGTTGAAAGCGGGGGAGAGGAGGTCGACTCCCGTCTGTGAGATCGAGCTGCCTTGGCCCGAGCCGAGGAAATGCGAGTTGATGAAAACGGAGTATCCGAATGAAAAGCCGCTGAAAATGGTGGTGAGAATTAGCTTTGAAGTTTCAAGCAATAAATGAACGGTACCCCTGTATTGAGAGTTGCACGCCCGTAGCGTTGCCTGTAAAATGGCCCCGCCACACCCAGTCGCCCGCCTGGAAACCGTATCTGGAATATTCAGCATAAGCAGGAATTGCCAGGTGAGATAGACCAGCACTCACTCGCTGGAGTACAGAACATACTGCATCGCGTGTCAGGGAGTATGAACCGAGAATTAGATAGATCGACACACCTTGCCCGCGGTGGGCTTCAACGGCCTCTGCGTCGTTGTCTTGTTGGCCAGCACCCACGTGCTATCGTCGAACTTGGGATCCAGCTCGGGGAGCGAGTCCGCGCAACTCCATTTAAGGTTCGCGAGCACCGGAATGGGGGCGGCGGCTAGCGAAGCGGGGAACGCCACCACACCGCGCAAGCTCCCGATTGAACTCTTTGAGGTGTGCACGCTCTCGCCGTTCCAGGTGATGCTCGTGAATTCCTTCGGCGCGAAGACGTCGAGCGTGGTCGTGGCGTTGAGGTCTCCAGTAAGCTGCAGGACGGAGCCATGTGCGGTGGCGGAGCGGACGAGGTAAGGGCCGAGGACGAGGACGCCTGGGATGTCGGGTGTTAGATCATAGTGAGTGTGCCCGGTAAGAGCCGTGGTGGAAAGCCTGGGGGCCCAGAATCCAGATACGGTCTTCTTGTCGCCAACGATGAGACGGGTGCTTCCGAAGGACACAACTGTCAGGCCGGATGGTAAACCCGCCACGGTAATAGTCTACGGAATGAGTATCGGTCGCAGATAGAGCAGAGTTAAGGAAGCACACCTTGCCGGTCGCCTTGGCAGAGATCGTACTCGACCCAGCGTGAGTGATGTGCTCGGTCTTTGCGACTTCCACAACAATCTCTACATACTGACCTTCGAGCGCGTATAGGACGATGGTATCGATCTAAAACATGAGTTAGATGTTTCAGATGTATTCTTACCGAGAAACTTACTTTATCAAACGTCAACCATGTCAAGACCTATATTATGCTATCTATTAGTCGTCGGGAATGCATATGAAAAGCACACTTGGCGCACCTCTGCAGTCGAATATTCCAGCTTGGACGACCCGAACGGATAATTGGTGACAATAATCTGCCGCGAAAGATGAATCTCGATCCGAGCATCCACCCAACCAAAAAAATGGACCTTAGATTCCCTCCCCGCCAAAGTGAGATTCCCGGCCTTAGGGATGCTAATCTCTCCCTCCAGCGTCGTGTTCACCCTAAGCGTGAAATCTGTGTCGGTGATTTTGGTATTCGTAAGCTGCCGGACGATATAAAAGTTCGCCTTGGACGCGGGCGACTCAAGGTTCGTCGTGTAGATGTCCGTGGAGTTGCTGAACGCTGTCCCGAGGCCGACGGTTCCGTTCCCCACACGCCCGACGAGGAGGTAGTCGGGCGAGGCGTGCAGGAAGTAGGCCTGGAGCTTAATTTCATCCAGTTTGGGGGTTGCGGTACGGTCTTCTGCGATTGCCTACGAAATGAGTAGGTATACATATTTAGAGAATGGAACTGCGAAAAGAGAGAGGGACACACCGCGCCGTAACTACCACCAGGTTCGATCAACTAATCTATGGAAAGGGAGAGCAAGCTGCTCACTCGTAGCTTGAATAAATCGCTATTCAAAGGATTTTCTTCAACACGGGCGAATAGAGAATGGAGGCAGACGAACTTGTGCAGTGCTGTATTAAAAGAGAATTGCACTCCATCAATATATCATCCCATTGGCTCAGGCCGAACGCACCAAATTCCCCCAATTCGTTCCGCCTTGTCAATGAGTATTTGACTTCAGCCCCACTCCGGCAAGAGGAGGAGAAGCGCACCGTAAGTCATGTAGAGATTCTGGATAGCCGCGCCGGAGGCGTAGTTATTCTGCACCCGTTAGGTCAGCTTCACGTCCCACACGAGAGCAAGTAAATCGAATAGAAGTGAAACCCACCTTGTAGTACACCTAGAGTACCAGTCAAATCAGACGTCAGACAGGACGCAATCATTTAGCACCGCTTGGAGGCAAGTACCCACATTGGCAAATTGCTCGTTGATCAATTTATAGCACTGGTCATAACCGGGTCCGCTCCAGTACGAGAACGCTCCGCCTAATAATACCCAGAGATAGGATATGATTGAGGTATCTGGGAAAGACTTCAATTCGGAGGATGCGCACCTTGCCATTCAAACAAGGCGAGCGGCTCAGCCGGGTTCCATGTTTGATGGGAGGTGTCGCTCTCTGGAAAAAAACATGCGCTCAGTTAGTTGGAAGAAGAGAAGAAGTGGTTCGATTGCGGGAAGCACGCACGGGTAGAGAGCTCAGTCCACACGGAGGGGTCGTTACAGTCAAAGCCGAGGGGGTATCTGATTTCGATCAGCAATCGCAGATTAAAATGTGGGCTTTCCGTTCTGGGAAGAGAAACAAAGAAACAAATATGCGTACCCGTCCCAGCCATACAGGTCTACCTCGCCCAGCCCTTTCCCCGCATACTGCCCCGCGGCATTTTTATCATTGTGGATCGTCGGGATCTTCGTGAGGCCACCCTCCCGTAGGACGTTAATGATATCTTGCATGTGTTCATTCAGACCCGGGATGCCCGCTTGGGCGGTGGTGGCGTATTCATTCTCGCTTTGCACCGCTATCCCAGAACATCAATCAATATGTGGCAATGGCAAGGGGAGCTTAGTGCACATACCGATAACGGGTCCGTGGGGATACTGGAACGGTGCCACGGCCTCGGCAAAGGCGCTCACGCTACAGGCCACAGTAGAAATCAGCGGTTTCCTGATGCGAAGGAGAACCAGACGTACTAGGGGAACCACGCCTCCCTATACGTGCTCGCATTCGTACGCGCTAGACCGGGGACGTTGGTAGCCCATCCAGGAATTCCGCCTTGTTTCCCCTTAAGTTATGCTCACAGTATACGCGCGCGACATACCTGCGGCGGTCTCGGCGTTGATATACGGTCTATTCAAGACGGTGTTAATGAATTTAATGATTATGAGAATGGGCAGAGGCGCACCCCGGCCGGACGACAACAAGAATGCCGACCTCCTTCGCCACCGTGAAAAATTTAGCGAGGTCGTTGTGTTGTGTGAATCGTATCTCGCTTGGGTTTGGTGCGGACAGGCCCCAGTGCCCTGCAAGAACACAAATTTTGAGACGCAAAAACGCTGAGCTCGAGAAACGGAGTTGAGAGGGGAAAACGCCTACAGTACGCAGAGAGAGCGTTGAAGCCCGCTGCTTTGAATCTGCGCGTCGTGGACGGGTTTTAGGATGTGTCAACACGGATTAGAGTCCGGGAGACGCACTTTTGCAGAATATCGTACCACAATTCTGGGGAGGGAAGGCGGAATGGGTGGAATTCGCCAGAAAACACCACGATGCGCTGGCCCAGTTAGAGTTAGCTTGATATAAAATGCCGATCTACTCACCTTTCCGTCCAGGAGAATGGAATGTTGGTCGAAGGTGACGGATGCACTCGAGTGTCCAGTGTAGAAGCCAGCTGCCGCGCAAGGTCAGGCGAAACATATCAGGATGACGGAATACGACGGACGCGATCCAACGGGAGTAACATATTCTGCACTATTGTTTAGGAACGACTGTCTCTTTGTGAAATCTGTGTCCAGGTAGGACAGGACGCCCGGAAACGCCGCGAGTGCCAGGAGAAGGGGTTTGAGCAACATGGTGAGTGGCTGTCGGGCGCGCCAAGACATATCGCCGCATACTTATACATGCGGAGACATTTCAAAGAAGGTCACGAGTGAAGGGAAAGAGGCGGGCCGTGCAGTCAGCTGATCGAGCTGTGATGCCCACGCATCAGCTCGAAAGTGCCTACCAGGTTACGGTACGCGGCGGGGTTGAAAGCTCTGTAATCTCCTCGGACGTTCAACCTGGCGTCGATGTTATCCGGGATCGGCGCATAAAATGGGTACGAGGTAGGTAGGAGACGGCCGGGGAACGCAACAATGCTCGAACATGTGAAATGATTCGAATGCCGCTCTACGGAGAAGCGGGGCGGGCCCGGGGTCCGATACGCGAAGTTGTGCAGAATGCTGGCCCCTCCCCCGTTCGTTCAACGTTGCCAAAGAACACATTGGAGGGGAATGTGAGTAAGCTGTGTCCAGAAGGGTCCAGGTTGAGCAGTCGCAAGCTGCGCTTGTAGGCAGTAGTACTAGGAGTAAGTAGACGACCCGGAAAATTGTCGGGGGATTGATCCGAACCACACAGCACGTCATAGTCTGGACCATTCGGGGCCGCGAAGCAACAGCACGGTCGGAAGGGAAGGGGGTAGGACTGAACAGCAGGGTGTGGGGTACTGAAAGTGAAAAGCGAAAAGCGAGAGACGGCCGAGGAAGGCCGACGTGGTCCTGCGTAGATGGCAGTTGGCTGGCTCTGAAAGCGGATTGGAAAAGGACTTCCCAAGCGTAACTTCGATTTAGGGTGGCGCAATATGTGCTGAGGGCCACGCCACGGACCTGGATGGCAGCGAAGGGCTTAAGAAGAAAAGACTTCATAAAGAAAGGGAGAAGTCATCCGAGTTTTGTGGAGAAGACGTCGATGAATGTACACGGAAAACAAAGCGTAGTTATGAATCGAACAAGAGTCGGAGAGCGTTCGCTGATGACGAACTGTTTAGAGCGAGGCTGAGGGACCACGGCTGGGGAACGCCGCGGAACTTGAAAGACAGGAGTTCTCCTTCCTTGGGCGCAATCACCCGCCCTTTGTAGGCGCGTGCGCGCAAGCGAAGTATAACCTCGGAAACGATCTTGACAACGCGTATGAAAACGTAATCTCTCGCAGGTGATAGCTCGAATCGCGCGAGGATAGCCCCTGCGGGCCAATTGCGAGAAGACGATGCAAACAGGAGGTTGACAAAACGTACCTCCGAAAGCGT
This sequence comes from Mycena galericulata, assembly GCA_029289565.1. Lineage (NCBI taxonomy): Eukaryota > Fungi > Basidiomycota > Agaricomycetes > Agaricales > Mycenaceae > Mycena > Mycena galericulata. The sequence goes on from JARKIA010000242.1 coordinate 92,874, forward strand.
ATCCTGAATCGTTGAAAAGCTTCTGGTGTAGGAAGATCCCAAGTTTCTCTCGCCCCACTATCGTCATGCGCAACTCCCCCTGATCCATAGCTAGAGCGAATGGCTGCTCCAGATGGAAAATGAGGGTTCCCGGATTCAAGACCCGTCGTCCGGAAAATATTTTTCGGCATTCCTCCACAGTTGTCGTCGTTATTAGCTGGTCCTCGAGCATTTTGCGGAGCAAGCCGGCACAACGCTGATATGTCACGATTTGAGGAAGCACGATCTGCCATGGGAGCCCATTAGGAAGCAGCAAGTCGCTCCCGGGCGCGTCGTCGGAGTTGACGCGTAGTCGTATCGCACCAGCGAAGGGGGTGCGCACAGGAGGAGGGACGTAGTACAAGTAACCGCAAGAATGAGGCGGAAATGGAATCATGCCGTCCATTGACGAGGCGTAGCAGAGCCTGAAGGGAGGATCCTCCTTGTGAAAGTACACTGTCAGCTTCCACCGGCCAGATCGATGAAATCTGAAGATTTGATCTTCTCTGGGCGCAGCGAGGATAGAACGTGTCGGGTGACGGCTTTAAAACTGTGATATGGTCAACAATGGACGAGCAAGTGACAGAAGTAAGGGTCCAACCGTGGCCGAATCTCAGTCGAATACGTGCGACAGGACAATTTTAGTCGAATGCGAAGGCATAGAGCGACATTTTCCTCGGAAATATATCGAAACAAAGTACTGCAGCATCTCGATACGACTTTTGACTGGGAGTTTCAGCTTTCATATGATCATTCAGAGAGGAGAATTGAGCGTGTACAATCGAACTGCGGATTATCGTGGGTTCATCGAAAGACTCGAGGACTCGGAAGATTCTGCAGAGTTCGGAAGTGAACGGAAGGGCTGGGGAAGGGCTGAGGTTGTTCGTAGATCATGTGATCGGACCGACGGTCCGGATTCTTCGCAATTGTTTGGCTTATTAAATATTTAAGTTATTATTATTATTTTTATTGGGAACGTTTGGGATAATGATTCTTAGTCTGCGGAAGCATTCCAAGGTCATCCGCTTGGGTTGCTGGTTGTTAGCCAGTCATTGCCGGGGAAAATGTCCAGGAGGAAATTGCAAGTTTGAGTTTACAGCAACTTGATAATAATACGCTGGTCTTGTTCATCGTTGCATCCCTTAATTCCCCATGTTGATTTGAAGGGGGAATTATAGCTCAGTCGTCGTAGGGCTACAACTCGACGCGGAGCACTTGAAAGAACGGAGAAAAGAGGAACTAATGAAAGCGATAATTGACCAGTCATAGTCCAGTCATTCAATCGGCCATAATTCCGCACATATATACACTACACACTTAAGGGAGCTGTACGATTCCGGGTAAGGGTAGAAGATGAGTATTCCATGGTAATGGTATCGTTGATAGTCGGAGGATAGAGCGTCCCGGCAAATTTGCAGGCACCTTCAACAAGACCGGTAGTGGCTACCCCGATGCTTCACTCAGGAGTGAACTTCGAAGCCGTTATTTCCTGTGACGAGCAGAATATCAGCGGAACGAGTGTAGTGCATCCTGTGTCCACCTTTGCCTCGATCATTGCGGTGATCAAGGACCGGCTCATCGCTGCGGGAAAGCCCGTTCTCGGTTCCTCACCCTATTCTTATACTCCACAGGCCAATTAGCCCTTCGGAACATCGATTTTCACCAGCTTCTGGCCGTTGTTTTAGAAGCCTAGGTCGCTCATGTCGGTGGGATTTCAATCTGGGGCATTCGTGATGATATGTACACAGCGGGACTTTCATCGTGCTCCTCTCCGGCCCGATCTTGTTCTGAGTACAGCGACTCAACAATATTAAAACCGCTTTACGACTTCCTCCTCCAGGAACTCATCCAAAGTGCTGATTTGAACGCCGAGCACGATGAGGTCCGGATTAGGCACGGGCGTGTCCTTATACAGTCCGAATTCGGACTGATAGTCGAACTACCCCGCACCACATTTGAGCTATTTTTTCAACGAGAACGGGAGATTGGCGTACCATGACATCCAGTTCTTCGACACCGTGAGTATCAATAGCCTCAAAGGCGACTGGCTTTCCAGTGGCTTGAAAAATAGATAGAAAGAAAGAGGGTGGTACAATTAGCGTACGGAAATCCGCTGAGACCGGCACCTCGCACCTGCAGATATCTTCTCGGCGAGCTCTGGGTAAGTGAGGACGGCGGTCACGACGGGGAGAACCTTCCCCACGACGAGCGCAGCCTTTGCCACATCAGCCGAGTCGTAGTTCTTGAACAGGGCAACAACGGAAGGGCCCAAATCGCGTTCGATCCACGTAACGCTTTGCGTGGATTTCTCGCTGTATCGGATGGGGATGGTGTAGCCCACGCCTGCGCCCGCGCTGACGAGGCATCCCATCCTATTATTTGATTGTAAGTGAATGAACTGCAGGTCGTGTCGTTCAGCGCTGTAAGGACGCACTTCCACAGATTTTCGCAGAACCAGCCGGTGTAGACGTTGGCGGCGGGGATCCCGGACGCGAGGAGGTATTCCCAGACGATGGCTTTGTCTAATAAAGAGTGCCGCTCATACACAAGCATGCGGGTATCTGCCCAGATTAACGCGCTCACTGTCAAAGTGGTACACAGTGCTGTATTTCCCACCCGAGGCCGTTGTCGCGTTTGGCGCCCCGCTGAATTGATAATTGATTAGGTTGGAAATCAGGCGCAGTGTTGATGGAAGCGTGAGAGCAGCGTACCTCCACACGAAGAATTTCACGCCGACATCCTTCGCGGCATCGACCAGGTTCTTCCCCTGTTCAATCTCCGCCTCCGGGGTGCCCGGGAAGACCTCTGAATCCCAGAAGTTTGTCATCTAGTCCCTCAGACAATTTAACGCCAAAGCGATGCACGGAAAGAACTTGTTGGAACTCACCCCGAAAACGACTTCACTCCTCTTGAGCGCCACTCGCAGGGAGTCCTTGTCCCCCAGATGTCCCTTGACGACCTCGATTCCTCGCTCCTTCAGTACCTTACCCACTGCAGAATTCGGGTTACGCGTTATTACGCGCGGCGTGAAGGTCCCGTCCTTTAGGACAGCGTTCAGCACCGATGAACCTGAGTATTGACCGCTTTTCGTCAGTTTTCCGTTGTACGCATGTGAAACACGATGGCATACCTTGAGTCCCAGTTGCACCAACGATTGCGGCGATTCGCATCGTGAATGTATAATAATAGGGTGTGTGGGTGGATTGGTCGGTCGATGTGGTTCACGGTGGGCCATGGCAATTGTATATATGGTGATTCAGAGTCGATTCAGAGACTATATTGGCATCGAAGACGACCACTGTCCCTGACGACGTGCAAGCGTCGCATCAATGAGATGATCTTGGCTCGATGGTAAGCCCTTTGGCGAGCTTCTCCCACTGGCCGCGCGCTAAGCGGATTGATAGAGCTTGTAAGACGACTGCGGACAGGACCCATGATAATACGTGGGAAGGCCTGATTTTTGTGGGGCCAAAATGTCAGGACTGTTTTCAAAAAATTTGTCAGGATTTCAACAGGCCTACGGCCCAAAATCGGCCCAAAAATGTCAGGATTTTTGCATCAGGCCTAATTTTTTCCCCCAAATAGGTCATTTTTCAAAAAATTTCCGGCCGCAGGTGCTTCAAGTGCGCTTCATGTCAGGATTTTGACCAGGCCTCCTGGGCTCGGAGATATGTTTTGTCAGGATTTTGAACAGGCCTAGCGGCCAAAAATTTCCAAAAATGTCAGGATCCGCATCAGGCCTACAGACCCATTATCATGGGTCCTCTGCGGACGAGCGGGACGGCCCGTTATCTGGCTTGGATTTCTTTTCCCCATCAGAATTAAAATGGCAATTAATTGCAAGGGCCACAGCGGCACGCTCGACCGCATCGGATTTCATAGATAGAGGTCCGATAATTTCAGTTGACATAAATATTTCACGAAATACAAAAGCGCGACTGATATAACTAGCAGCTACCCGTGCGGTACTGAACTGCAGCCATTACACAGTTTTCAATCAGAAAATAATGGCCACTCAGCTTTCTTGTCGCCGACCTTTGGTCGACTCCTAGCGGCCTCGTGAGAATCTAACGTTCAACATTTGTTTTGGGTCCGGATAGAAACTTTGTAAAAAGAGCCTGTTTCACAATAGGAGGAGGATGAACGGACTGGACACAACCTGAATTAACAATCCGCTTGCTTTTGGTTGCGCAGAGGACCTTCATCTAAGGCTTCCATTGGGCTTCCATCTTGATCCTCCTCTTGGGCCTTATTTTTGTTCCGCCTTCATTCCTTTTTGTACTCTTGGTTGACGCTTTCATTCGGAACGCCAAATGATCATCTTAACAATTTTTTGTCAGCAACTCGACAGTACGGTGGTAGGTAGGTAGGTAGGTAGATTTACACGGCACGGTCCCGCTTAGGAACGCCGGTTTGGGGAAGTATCCCGATGTACTACTACAGGCAAATATGTACACCATCGTCCCCCACCTCTAAAAATCTTCCGAGCCGAGCTCACGCACCCGGTCTCCCGTCACGCTGTAGAACCCAGTCGACTAATAGAAGCAAAAAACTCAATGCAAAAACACGCCAACTCTCCTCCCTAATCTGCACCTCAAAACCAAAGCTCATACAGATCAAGTGACTCTAGTCTCTTGGGCCTTGCACCATATATATATGTGCATACAAGGTAGCTTGAAGAGCCGCTGATCCATGCTTCAAAAGGTGCAGAGAGAATTTTCGAGGGAAAAGTGCATGCCTCTACATTGAGCAGGCATGACGTTAGATCACCATAATGGGTACACAAACAAGTAAGGATCGGGGATGCCTGGAGCCTGGAGCTTATCAGACAAGGGAGGTACAGGTAGTACTGGATGGATGATAGTGGAAAATTGAACATTTGGGTGGAGCGCTGGTGTCTGTGGCATCAGATTTCGTTATGAAGCGTAACTATATCATTATGGAACTGTTTACGGTTACGCGTAACTTCGAGCGTAACCAGGTAAGGACAATTCACATGCCTGCCGTGAGAACGGAGAGTTCCGCCAAGTTCGCGCGGCTCATTTTATTGTTCAGCCTCCCAAATCAGCGAGTCAAGCAAAAATGCTGGTATAAATGCTCCATACTAGTGCACTCTGGAGATTTATCATGATCTTAACAAGCTGAATTCTGCCATGGCGCGATCACTCTGCTCCTCTACATGTTCCGCCGGGAGAGCATATTCGAGAGCTGCGGTGGTGAATCGAATCATATCTGGCGAAGGAGTAACAAGCAATATTACGATAAAGCGGCCGTATCTAGCCGGAGTTCCTTGCCATTGAGAAACGGAATACATTTGATCCAGTGATATCCTACGATGTAGTCTGAAGTCCGTGCATTATGCGTTTACCGTCTGCGTCGCCTCTATCGTATGTGTACAGCAAGGGATGAAAGTAGAATGGGAAAGCGTCATGGGGGAAGAACACACAGGAGCATGAAACATGCAGAGTGCGCCGGGAGGACTGAGCAATAGATCGTGAGCGAGAATGAAGGACGATTTTACAGAGATGTCACGGGAGGAAATACGTTCAAGACTGCGTTAGAGGGTTGGATGTAATTTGCTAATTCAAGCTTGAGTTGCTGTACATGTGAAAGCGCATTCAGCTCGCATGGCGACGGATCAGATCGGCAACCCACCCATGGCAATAAGGTGGTCAAGGTCGTCCTTGATCTCAAGTGCTTGAAGGTTCAAACACGGATAGCACGGTGAGCCGGTCGAAGTACCCTTGCACGTGTCGTACCGCCGTTGGTGGTGCTGCTCGTCCTCGTGGGCGGGAAGAAGTACGGACCGCATGAAATCGGGATATTGCGGCTCGCCGTCTAGATTTTCAACTCGCAGGTCGGCGATGATGCAGCAGATTGAGCAACGCCGTAGTTGTTGAGCGACCATATAACCATCCTCAACAGTCAGAAAATTCGTCGGCAGGATGGAGATCGTTCGAAAGATGTTGGGGGGCGGCGAGTTTTTGAGGATCGGATGCATCTGGGGGCGCGCCTTCGGAATCGGCTTGCCATTGCTCAGAGTGACGGCGGCAGCGCTCGTTTCGTCGCCCTTCGCCTTGAGTCTCTTGCGTTCATTCATGGCGGCGGTGTACTCTGCGAGTCGTGGTTCGTAAGCGCTGAGGAGACGAGCCTTCTTGGCTTGAAGATGAGCTTCCAATTTGGTTTCGCTACCGTACTTGTTGATTGCACTGAGAAGTTCCCTCGGTCAGTGCGTCGATTCCAGGAGACGGCGCAAGCAGACACGCACATAGCTTTGATCACTGACTTGCTCACCAGCCGAGCACGCGTCTTCACGCGGCTCTGTTTCTTGTCTGTCGGGTTGGTCGGTTCCCAATCTCTGGGGGATGGGGAACGAATCAGGAAAATTCCAGCAGGACATTCAGGGGGACTCACAGGGTTAGAACGTCGGTGGCATCTTGTTCCCTTAGATCGTAAGCAGTGAGCGCAGCGGACAAAGTCATAACGGCAATGATCCTCGACGTTGAGGCAGTTGTTGCGGATCCGCTGTCATGACGAGTTTCAGAACGGTATGTTATGAATGAAATAATCGACCGTGCCTTGAGAAGAGGAAGGAAAATGTTAGCGGTTTCTTGAAGGCAGACCGAGCATTTGGTGTAAAAGCAAAGGGTCACAATCGCGCTGGAAGAAAAAAGTCCGTAATGAGGAAAGGGGCGAATTGGTCACTGGGTACGCGCCGTTCAGAGATTGCATCTAGGACATTGAAACGAGCGAGAGAGTTGCGGATATGCTCTCCACTGTCCGGATCAATAATCATCTGCGTTTGAGGGAGTCAGTCGCCCCGTTTCAGAGTAGCCGAGGCCTGCACGGGACGCACCTCAAACCAGACAGCCCATCGTCTATCTCCGAGTACGACGGCGCGCCAGAATCTCGAAACGTGACTGACAGCAAGCAGATCAGTGGATTCGAAATGAAAGTCTAGAAGAAGGCATCAGGACGCGTAGTTGGGACGGAAAAAAAAATCGATCAGGGATGAAGACGCGTGCGTACATGTCATAAGCTGCAGCTCCGGCGGCATAGACGTTAAACGTGATAGGGCCATTGCCTGGATATGGGTAGTAAAGAACGAGCCGCTGGATGGGACGGAATGAATGGGAACGCAGAGACAGGACCGATGATTATCGGTTGATAGGTCGGATCCGGATTTTGGGGGTTTGAAAATTTTTGTCCGGACTTTGGACCCGCCGGAGGCCCTGAATTTTTGTCCGGATTTTGGCTCTGACCTCGACCAATTTTTTTTTGGTCCGGACTTCGGCTCAGACCTCAAAAAAGGCGGCAAAAATCCAAAAAAAATCCAAAAAGAATCCTGATATTTCAATCCTCTATGCATTCGTCCTCTGCTAGCTCCATGATATGAATATGTGCCTTCCCTTTCCTTCGAACTGTATTCAGGCTTGGAACAGCCTTTGCAAGAACCTCTTTCTCAAATGTGAGCTACTCGAAGATTTTGTGAGCGCGAACACCAATTTCAATGTGATTGTGGATGGTGTTGTTTCGTGGGATGAGTGTTGCAAAGAAGGAGTTTGCTGGCAAGTGTTCGAGCCACACTGTACCCAGCAAGGCTGTGGAACGAGGAATGATCTTGAATGCCGCCGGAATATGTGCTTGTACACCTGTACAACAACAAATGATAAAGCACTGATACTTTCACAAGTAGCCGTCCAGGAATGAGTTCCTGCTTTGCCTGCATTCTTGTAGTACAAATTGGATATTTGCTCGAGACACGCTGGTGGAAAGAGGAGATTGTTTGCCTGTTTCTGGACTTGGTTTCAAGGACTCAAATTAAATTTAGACATTGGATGGTGGCTAGCTATTACAGCAACAAGGATCGCGACTCCACCATCAAATGTCCGGATGCGGGAACAGACCTTGGTCCTGTTGACACCCATTGTCCGGACTCTGACTCAGACCTGCTGCACTCGTTAGGCCTATTTGTCCGGACTCTGGCGGACACCTCGCAAGGCAGATTTCAAAATTTTGTCCGGACCCGGGATCCGACCTATCAACCGATAATCATCGGTCCTGCAGAGACGAGGTGGTGGCAGAAGGAAATAAAGGTGTGACGTGACCCGTGACTGTACGCGCCAGAAGGGCCGGGACCGCGGGCCGGGATGACAACCTTGGGGTGTTACCCGACGGAGTCCCGATGCACATTCTTTTCTTTCCTCCCATTCTTTAATGCCCTCGAGGGAATTAATTCACAAACAGAATAGTTTGTCCTATGGAGACCGAGAATGTCCGCAAAGAGCTTATGTAATCTGCTCAATAGTCTCGTATGGTAGACTTTTGGTACTAAACGCACATCCGATTAGGCCCCATCGGGGCATATTATCAATCTTCGGAATTGAAGGCCGACGGCATCATTGAAAATGGTTATATGTACTTTCCTTTGCCTGGGTCTTTGCATGAAACCTCATGCACAGGACTTGAGAGTTGCTTCCAGTTGTCGTTCAATTTCAATCTCAACTCATTCATGAGGCATGAGGCCTGATAGGATCCGAGTGTGTTAAATTCTATGAAAATGATTTCCGCGGGGGTGCCGTTCAGATCCCCGAGTCCCATCAGAAGTTTGTTCCATGCCGCTCGCCGGCAGGCTACCATGCCGCCGTTTCCAACGGAGCTGCCGCCCAAGCCGAGTCTCATCAACGAATAAATCTGATTGCCGTCGGCAAAGGGTGATCTGTTTCTTGAGGAGGCATAAATTAAGGTCGCACACCGTTGAGGATCCATGGCTCGCCACATGGGCACGAATATTTCTTCAAGATGATCCCGAAAGGATGAGAACCTGCTTAGAACTGGAAATCTAAATGGATTTGGATCTGGCATCTAAGCTCTTAGCACTTAGGATTGGACTTTCCGAGTCTGATAATTAATTTGAAGGATCTGCTCCTGATAAAATATCAAGAGCCCTTAGAGATAATTCTGTTTGTGACCTGCCGCTTGCCGGCCTACTACCTTCATGCTATGGGTATGTCCCGAGAAAAGATGTTATTGCTGAACCTTTAGGTTTGGCTACCCTGGGGAACTTGGATTTCGGCCTCTCTTGCTACATGTACAAATAAATTTAGTCATGTAACATTGGTCATGGCGAAATAAAATCAAAAGAAAATGAGGCAAGAATGGCAATAAATCAAAATACAAGGATATGTTTGTCAACTTCTTGCCAGCCTTGAATCCTGGTGTGCCTGCCCGTTTCATTCACAGAAGGCCCAGAAATTCTCCCAGTTCAATTTTGGTCATTAGTCATTCCTGCTTCATGCCCGGGCTACTATCCGCTGGTTAGTCATATCTGATTACAATACAGTTTGCATAGTTGCGACAGCCCCGATCAACACTATTAGGGCCAGAATAGCTGATTCTGCAGTGATTAAGGTCCCAATTCTCAAAAATGTTTTTCGCCAGAATCATAGGGGAATTGACTCAACTTTGAACATGTTGATTTGACTTTCAATTTTGTACCAATTCTGGCGTGATTCTGAACCTAAAACCTGTGCAGTAATGGAGCGTAAGACACATGTTTGCTCACTATTTCAGGGTGGCCTAAAATATAGACCAGACTCTTCCAGACAAGAACCTCCAAAAAAGCATACAGAATGAACAACTGGGGGAGAACTGCAATTGAAGAGGGGAGAAGACTTGGACACTCAGTGATTTTGTGATGAAATAAGGCCACCTATCTGTTGAACTCTCAAGTCTTGGGAGGCCCCCAGTGACATATGGTTGCCTCAAGTGATTTATCACAGGGAAGACTTCAGTAAAGTTGACTTCAAGCACCGCTCCTAAATTTCTTGAATTTGCAGCTTTCTTTCGGTAGAGAAGGGATGGGTTCTTTGGTAGCATCCCTCCTGCTGCTTAATTGTCTATGTGGGCTTTGAGTATCAAAATACAAGTAGCAGATACTGCTTGAGAGGAATAAAACAGAGGTTTTAAACAAAAAATAGGTCTCAAACAAAAATTGAACCAGAATTTCAAATCGAGTTGTTGAAGCCCGGAATATTGAATTTGTATTTTTAGACCCATGAATGCTCCATGAACGTAGAAAAAATGCAATTCTCCTGGCATGTGTAGATCAACATTCATGCCCTACCCAAGATTCACTGGTGAAAAAGACATGGGCACAGCTGGTCATGCTCTTCATGTGTAGCCACTCGGATTTTGTCCAATAACAACTGCCGTAACACCAGCAGAGCTCACAGCTCCCAGATATACCACTACACAGTAGTTCACAAATAAGCTTAATTATTACCAGCCTGCAGTTTTGAGTTCCATACCCTATGAAATTTGGAAGGTGTGCCCTGACATGCTACGCACTAGTAGCAACTTCTCGAGAGCGCAAATTTCGCTAAAAGGCACCTATAAAAAACCGGAGGGACTCATTTATTCCGATGCCATGCTAAGCCATAAAATAGTTGGGACTTATGGCTAACGACAGTGAAAGCAGGGAAAGCAAGTGCAAAGGTGCAGAGAACACAGGTTCGAAGATATAGTTCGGGGATCACCAAATCAAAATGACAACCTCAACCATAGTCGGATCTAGTCGGATTTCATTTTGAAATTTTGGGCAGATAAGACTCAGGATAAGTGTCACGCAAATTTGGTGTTGAAAATCATCAAATAGGTCAGTCATGTTTTAAATTTGGCAGGAGAACATGAATAATTCCTAAAGGTTCAGCACCTGCCTCGAAGAGGCCTAATCCCATGTCATGTAATCTGCTCAATAGTCTCGTATGGTAGACCTTTGGTAATCGCACAGTCCGATTAGGCCCCATCGGGGCATTATCAATCTTCGGAGACTGAAGGCCGACGGCACATTGAGAACAGTTCTACTTCCTTTTGCCCGGGTACTTGTATAGAACCTCATAAATAGTTAAAACTCAGCTTATTAAAACTTGCTTAGAGTCCAGAGTCAAGCTACGAGGTCGTAGGATTTGAGTTTGCAAATTTTTCAAATAATTTCAACGGAGCTGCCGTTCAGGCCATGTCCCATCAAAATCTGTTCGTGTCCGCCAAAGAAATGTGATCGCCGTCGGCAAAGGTGATCTGTTCCCAGAGGAGGCACAAACTAAGGCCTAAGGACGCACACCGTTGACGATCCAGGGCTCGCCACATGGGCACCAACTTAAAAATCAAGATGATCGTCAAAGAACCAGAACCTGCTTTGAACTGGAAATCTAAACTAGGACTTTAGAAGTTAGTACTTAAGATTTGATGTTCCGAGTCTGCTATGAAACTGAAGGATCTATAAAGAGCCCTTACTGTAAAGATAATTCTGTTTGTTCGCCGGCCTTCCACCTTCATTTGTATTACCTCACGAAAGCCTCCTGATTATGTAAGCTCCTCATTTCCTGCCTCTAGCACTGGATTATCATGATTTATCCTTTACAATTTGATGATTAGGTCGCTGGGAGCTGGATGAGTGAATTTACTAAGTTAGTGCGGCGATCAGCTTGGGATCAGCTGGGTAGTTGGGGGAGGCCAATTTTTCACTTGGCTTTTTTTTACCACCTCGCAAATTTAACACGGTTTACAAGGTAGGATGTGCACCGTCCAAGTTCGAGAAGGACCACTAAGTCTGCTCAAACTGGCAAACGCAGCTGGACACGTCGTTGAACCGATGTACGCCCGCATGTGTGACACTGCATTGGCCTCCGAGACATTCAAGTTCTCCCTAATCAGAGCATAACTTCGATTTCCAAAATCCATGCGTTGAATCGTGCCGACTGATGGCGGCTGACGTGCCCCCCCGACCCGACTCGGCCGGGTCCTCCATCTACATCGGCGGAGCTCGGCAAGTTGTGCCGCGCAGCGGCTTGAACGCGACTTATTCAGTAATCCAAAGGCATATAATATGGGCATCCTGGACTTGGAAGCAAGAAGATGGACTGAATGGTAAATTCCGATGTGGTCTATCATTGCGTCCTGCGGTGCGTTTTCAGCCAGTCAAGGCGGCGAGGACTCGGAGAAAGCGAAGAAACGGCAGAAAAGGTTTAGGACGACGTAAGGACGTTGAGTGACTACGAGCGTTATATATCAGGTAAGATACGAGAAGAGTAAGGAGAGGATCATCTCCGTACATACTCTGACGACTTTCTGTTTCAGTCTCGATATATATTCCACGAATTCATGGGCGGGCCACAGCCTTCCTTCAATCAGATACTAAGTACGGGTCCCCTATACAATCGGTAACGGTAAATTCGCGCTGTCCGTGACTCCATTCCTCAACCGAGTCTGCCAGCTAGTACAAAAAATACTTGGATGTGTATTTAACGGAGATAGGCGGAGATCCCGCGGTGCACTGAACATACCGCATAGCCAAATATTAGCCGAACTCTCAGCTCTGACGATAAAAAAGACTTACGGAGGTAGGAGGTTGTCCATTCACAGTATCTATTCTGAATACCTTCGATGCAAGATTGCCTTGCACACCGTCGAGCGCAAGCCAGTCGACGTTGACCGCGGGGTCGTTGGGCGCCGGGAGATCCCCGACCTTCGCACCGAGCACGAATGCGGTGGAGTTTCCTGCGAATTTACCCGTGGAGGTAAAGTCCCACTTCGGTGAGAGGCCGGTTCCGGAAGGGGAGGTTACGAAGTAGTGGAACTACAAACACAATGAGACGTCACAGCGCGGTGAAATGAGTACTTTGTACCCCGAGCAGGTTCGGAGCACCGACGCGGGCGCCAATTGACGTCGCTTTGACCTTAGGGCCCTCGTGCGCCCAAATATCGAAGGCCGTAGTCTGTATCTTCGCGAATTCCGGCGTGTCGTCGAGGCAGGATAGGTCGAAGAGGGACGCAACAGCGCCGATGGAGCTGGGTGGATTGAAATTGTGAGAAAATGTGCGCGATCATGAGAGAAGAATGAGTCATACGAAAACGTAGTATTAGAACAGGTGTAGTTCTGGACGCCCACCCCGAGCAAGACAAAGCGGGGTGCAGAGGTAGGGGCGACTAGGACAGTCTGGTTCTCGGGTAAATTCATTACTGCCCTCGAAGCATTACAGCGGTCGCCATTGTGGGAGAACTCGGGGGCTGGGTTAGCGGATCCAATGCGCACCGAAGCGCAAAGTGCCAGCGCGCATAGTAGCAGAGAAGAAAACATTTTTACAGCAGGATTCCGTGTGGGGGACCAGACTTAAGAGCCGGGTGTGAGAAGGGACCCTTCGTTTTATACGGAGAAACGACTGATACGAAAATAGAAAGACGCGGACTGTGCTTCCAGCACTCCTCCGACCTTGACGCTCCATCCATAAGCGCCACCCCATGGCTTATTTATAGTACGCCACCGAGTGGTTTCAATCCCAAAAAATAGTACCAATTTCCCAAGTGGCTATTAGGAACGGTGATCCCACTGGCCCAGGTTGCTATTTCCGAACTTCCAATGAGCCGTAAAGTCGGCATTGGGAAATGAAACATCGGCGTGGGCATTTGTCTGAAGTAAATTTCCTACTTTTATTTTTCTCCGTGTGGTCAGAATGCTTTCATGGTGAGGGGGGGAGGATGTATAACGGGGAGTGGATCGTCACTGTCAACAGTGACATCACCAGATCTTCTCGAACGGGAGAACGTTTCGGGGATTTTTAAGGTATGCTTCCGATCGTAGACGGATCATCTTTTCCAGGGTTGATCGGTTAAGAATACCTGGTCTGGTGGCGACTTTCTGTGAAGGACAAATCGAAGTATGGGAGTGGAAGTAATATGCCCGAATTCAGATTGAATCCCAGTGAGGAGGGATGCCCACCGTCGCTGTCTTTGCCGGTGTGGCGGTTGCCATCAACGGCAGGACGTCCCGACCCGTCGAAGTCCCAGGCAAAAATTTGACGGGCGGATACGGAACGGGGAAATGGCCATCCGTCCCGCCGCGTCAAAGCTCACCCATCGACGGCCGTACACGGCGTCGGTGGAGTTTTGTGCAATGTGGCTGAAGGCAACACAAAATAAATCACACCTATATTCACAGCAGTCATTGTCCTTTGCTCTAGATTGAGCTCCATAGCCGTCTAAATATATTATTGTGATAAAGTGCGTATGCTCCCACCCCCTTCGATGGCGCGACTTTTCTGATCCAAAGGTACTCGAAGGGTCGTAGAGAGCACAGGGAAGTGGGCGCACCATGGTACCACAAATTCCCGGTCTCATGCTCCGTGTTGCCCTGATTCAAAATCTTGTCCACCATCCCGTCATTTGGCGATTCGCGGCCGTTTTTGGCCGTCCCGTACCTTCCGAGGGCTTAAAACTCAAAAAAGACGGCCTGTAAAGCGACGGCCGTTAACCATCCTCGCCCGCGGAATTTACGGCCGTTGTCGTTTACGGGACGGTAGGCATCCTTGGGGGACATAGACGGACTCGGGGAACATAGACGACTTCGGGGGAGATAGACGGCCTTGGCGGACATAGACGGCCTTGGGAAGAGACGAACTTTGTTAACCAAGGATCATAACCAGCGGGAGATCATGTTGTTGAACGGACACGGTCTGCTTTGAATCGAATATAATAACCCGAGACAATCATTTCGAGGGCAGATCACCGGCAGTGCATGATCTTCATTTCGTTCAGAAGCTGAATCTTTCTGCAGCGAGGGCCAAGTACTGAAGGTGAGTCCATAGTATCTCGGAGTAATGTGAGGCGAAACGAAAATTGGCGCCGCTCGTGAGATGCCGCGGACGGGAGATTTTATAACATTCTCTGGATTGAGTAATATTGAGGGGAGATATTTCGACACGCTGTCTGTCAGTCTCTGTCAGTCAAACTGAAGATGAGGATCACGACCGAAATGTTTACATGCATCGGCACAGTAAAGCTGAGTTTCCGGATGAAACTAGTGTTACCGAAAGTTGGTCGAAGCTGAACGAACCTGACTGAACCCGCCATAGAAATAGGTGTGTGAGTCTTGGGAGCATTATTTATCTTCCTCAAAAATCGAAGTATCAGGATCTACAACAGACAGAAGCATTTTCTATGCCTCAGAACACTCAAAACTCTGACCGTCACTCGAATTCCGTGGTCCAGGTAGCCATCAGAAAAATCGGCGAATGTGGCCCAAGTTCAAAGATGGTGCGTGATAATTTCTTTAAGGTTCGAATTGAACCCCAAATGGACCGCACTAATGTCCGGTCTTATGTTCGGGAAATTTGCGTGGGCCGGACCCCAAGTCAGGTTCGGGGTTCGGAGTTTAAAATTGGACCTTACGGGGCATCGGCAACACTAGGACACCATAAAACGCAGAGAGGTGATATTCTCGGGAGCCGGTATAGAAGGCCGAATGATGAAGTTCAGCAAGCCAGGTGTTCCGAAGTCAAAGTTGAAGACTTACGGGGCTTCGGTGGCTCGAGGAAGCGCGCAATGAATTCAAGGCTCAGGCGCCCCAGTGACGGTTTTGCGTGGGGACGTACCTACCGAGCGTTTTCAAGAGATGCGTGTATCGCGAAGCGCATCCGCTCGTATAAAAGTAGAATGCGGGTTCACTAGAGAAGCGTTCCTCCACCCGAAGTCCCTCAGAGTTGGGCACACCACTGTCAAGTTTCGGCGGCCCGCACCCCCGAAATCGATATTCGCTCTGAACGAAGAAGATACAGGCGTGTGTAGGGGACAGATAAAAGGAAGAGGCGGAATATTTCACATCAATGGACGTCCGCTACTGTACGTGTCGTTATTCTCCTCAATCTGCAGACTACAACCTGAGATTCGCGCTGCGATGTACTGTATCCTCTGGTTATGGTCGTTGTTCTCTATATGGTTCCAGGATATATTTCTTCCTCCGCCTAGCGCGGAATCCAGGGCCAATCTGTATCTTATTTTTTTTTTTGCAGAATCTGATTCTATGCTACGATTTTCAGTACTGTGCTCATGGCGATCATTTCGATTTTTTGGAGGTCAAGCAACCCCTACTTTCATATTTCTCTATTTATAACGGTCTTCATCGCTACGACTGTTCTGATCAAATATGAGTTCCTACCGCGAAAGCAACTCAATTCCGCCCGCGTCCAGTGTACGTGTCTGGCTGTTTGTCCGGGTTTGGTATCGCAGGTCGCGTCGAATTTGCCACGTGACGGGTTTCGGCCGAAAAAAATGAACCCCAGTCTAAGAGCCTGAGGAACCAAAGTCGTGGAGTAAGCTATGTACGGTCGCATCAAGGCCAAAATTCGGGAACTCCGATATTGCCTGCTATCCGACTGCCAGTTTCGCTTACCGCGGCTCCGCGAGGTGGGAACTAGCTTTGTTCAACCGTGTTCAACCAGGACGGAAGTTTCGCGAGTTTCGCCCGGATGCAAAATCTGCCAATGCGGTTCCACGGAGCACCCGAGTTCTTACACCACCACACGCACTGCTTTCCTGCCGATTCGTTTGGAGTCGATAACGCATCGGGGAGTTTTCTTCTCCTCAGTGCTAGTGATGTTCTGGCTTTGGCCTCAGGCCAAAAAGCCATGGCTTTTAGGCTTTGGTACCAAGGCCAAAGCCAAGCCAAAATCTTGGCCTGGTATGGCTTTTGGCCTGGCCTGACCCTCTCTTAGGCCAAAGCCAAGCCAAAAAGCCAAGGCTTCTGGACCCCCTATGTGTGCGTTAGCATGGCCAACAAAATCTTGATAAAAATACTCACCTAGACTCCATAGATGTAATTCCGTCGGTTGTTCCACCATTCAGAGCTGCAATGAAGTGCAATATCACAGACTGGCGCTCAACCGCTCAAAAGGTCCGCAAAAGATGTTGATCCAACGAAACAAATATTTCAACATCCATTCTACAAGGTCTCCGAGCCGTTTTGGTTGCGTCTAATAAGATACTAATGAGGTTAGAACCTCTCTGGACCTCACAGAATTTTATCCGCACACTTCACACCTTCGTTCTCATACAGGTATAAACTTGATGAAAAGCCATGGCTCAGGCCAAAGCCAGGCCAAGCCAAGCCAAGGCCAATTATTTTGGCCTGGCCCGGGATTTCAGCGAGCCAAAGCCACTCCAAGCCGGGCCAAAGCCATGGCTTTCAGGCCAAGCCAAAGCCAGGACATCACTACTCCTCACATAGGTTCGAAGGCATGCTCCCATGCGTGCCGTCCATAGGAACATACCGACCTCAAGTTAGGACATACAGGTCGGTAGGTGCAGAGTATTTTTTCCTAGTCTTCATTTACGTCACTGTTCCTGGCGTCAATATCAATACTCTTCAAGACCATCTTCGCCACCTCGCGCATTGACAACGTCGGAATGCGCTACTTGGTCCCAATGCTCTGCGCCGGAAAAAAAAACGTACAAGGCCCCAAAGAAAGTGGCGACGTCCTTACGAATCTTACGAGGTTGCGCGACTATTTCCTGTGTTGGCGCCAATTTCTATGTCGGCGCCAATCCAATGATCTCATAAATTCGGCGGCATGAATCACCATGACACCCAGAGCAGCGACGTGCACTGGGATAGCACTCTGAATCCCACCGTGCTATGCCGGCTCAGTCAACGCCACAAAGTACCTGTCGTGAAAGGAAATAACCTCAACAGCCTCACCGCGCTAGTTCATTCTCGGGATCATGAGGGGAGGTGTTTCAAGGATATCTAACAACAGCGTCAGTTGGACAGGTGCTACATACGAATACAGTGGAGCGCGCAGCTAAAAAGAAATACAATGAGCCGGACTTGGCTTATTAAGGCAGAAAGTCATAGGAACTAGACGGGCGGAATGATAGGACAATGTCCGGCTGTAGCGCTTAAGCCGCGTACCGCTGCGGGATGGCCAGCTCAAGCTGCCAACAGTGGTCCGCTTGCCCCAGCTGTGGTACCAGTCCCGCAAACAACGTATGCCCGAGAAGGTGGTCCACAATCCGCCCTTTACGTTCGCGCTCGGCTGTTACATTCGCAGCCTCTACTTGCGGGTTCCGATTCCGCGTCGCGTCGCAGTACCCATTGACCGTCGCGATCCTGCGGCGCATGTACGGCGCTGCCTCCGCGGGCCCTGTGCCGTAGTCATACTGCCGCAGCTCCGTCTGGATGCGGGTGAGCACGTCGCCGACCGTGATGGACTCGCTATCTGGCGTGTGCTTGACCTCCACCCGACTCTTAAACGCGCCGGCGGCAATCCGGATGCACAGCTCTGTGCGCGGCGGGGTGCACGCGGGCTCGGACAAAAGGGCCTCTGTCAGCTGCGGGTTGCGGCGGAACGCTTCAGAGGGGAAGGAGAAGTCGAGTTTCAGCGCATGCTCGGGAGTTAGTGCCCTGTGCAGCTCCAAGGCATTCGGAAGTGGTAAATTGCTCGCTGGGTGGGGCGTGGGTGGCAGTACCGCGTCAGTCGCCGCACTCGAAGGTGATGTTGGCGGCCGCGCAGGCTCGGGAGTCGGTGGGGGGCTAGGAAGCGGGGATGTCCATGACTCGGGTGAGTTGTGGGCGGTATATTCATCGACCGTGAGCCTAAAGTGCACTTGCTTGGGTGACATCTGAATCTTCGAGCGAGGGCGACGAGACTTATCCGAGAACTATAAGAAACGAGTCTTTTAACCTCTAAGCGCCCGGGTATTGTACACCATCCAAGCTCACCGGAAGTGGAAATAATTCCATGCAGCTCGAAACAATGATGAGATGGGAATAGTATGCTGTCTGAAACTGTCTCCGAAAGCCGCTTGGTGTAAACACTGGTGAGCTGGACGTCGGCCGAAGGAAATAGAGCGGGGTCCCGGGGAGACATGTGTGTTGGGTGGTCTGGAATTAATGAATATATACTGTCCAGTGAATGACGAGTTAGTTCTCCCGCGGGAACCGTGCAAAGCAGAGCCGCCAGTGATAGGGGATCGACGGATGGGGTTGTATCCAAATGGAGGCCACGTCAACATTAATGCCGTGTGATGTCGACACATCCATTGCTCCGTTGCAAGGTGTCTGGCGCTCCGGGTCCACAAAGGAGACAGGATATAGCTCTCTGTGTGGTATCCTGAGCTTGAGATAGACTGCGGAGGGCATTCGACTGGGTAGAAACCCGGCTGCGGCTGTAGTACGCGGATGCACTGCAATGACTCAAGGCTGTTTGTTGATCACTACGACCCAGTTAGCAGGAGTCATATCGAAGCAGTGGAGAATGGAATCGCGTGTTTGCTTCCCAGAATCCCGCCGCGGCCATTACCGTGCCTGAGCTCTGATGCAGCGCCTTTTTTGAAGCCGTACTAGGGCGGCGTAGGCTCGCTATGTGTCACAGTGTCAAGTATCACGGCCATTCGCTAGGGAAACAATACAGGCTGGTTGGTACGCCGAGATGGAGTGCCGCGTCTGAAACTTTCAGCCGCGGCACTCCATCTCGTGAGTGCGGAAGAAAGTGATAAATGTCCACGTGATATATATACGATGAGATGCCGACCTCAGAGTTCAAACTGTTGAAAATTGTTAACTTCAATTACTGTTAGAAGTGGCTGAAGGTTTCATGTGCTGTAATTCCCATTTATCCGCTCATATGATCGGGCGTGGTATCTGGGCTCGATGCCGTCCGGGAATAGAGGAAATATCAAATGATATGGAATTACACACGTCGGCGGCGGCCAGGAAGTATACATGTATGTCTCTCCTGCGCAGAAACCGCTTAATGATTAATTCTGTCTTTCCGCTGAATATCCAGATAAATGCCGGCTTCCAATGAAAGATCATATGCAACGATGTAGAGTTGTGTCAGTGGCACGTCTCCGGTGAAAGCTGTGAGGCGACTATTACTGACAGCGGAGGCAGTGCTTCCGGTGAGAGGATAGAGTTGGTGAAACGATCGTCTCTATGTGCCAGGAAACGGTGGTTGAAGCGGAGGGCCGAATCGTGGAAGCGGAGGACCAGAATCGCTTCGTAGATGAAGGAAAGAGTTTCCCCAGCGATCCAGTTTGGAATTCATGTAAAAGTTTTTTTCCAACAGAACGCAAAAAACTCTAATGTAATGGTCTAACTCAGAAGACTAAGTGTGAGATGGATTACGATAAAACGTACTATACGCAATATTGTGGGACGATCAGATACTGAGATACATACATAAGGAGAGAAATCTAAAGATGGCCCTCAGTCAAAAAATCGCCGCCTAGCCTACAAACCATGGGAAATGCTCGTAGATTCGTACCATAATTGCGGAATTCTGAGGTTCGCAAGCGGTTTCCCCGGACCGAACGATCCCGTCACCGGAACGATACGTCCCGGACCACGTCCCCAATGATGTGACTTTTTTCCTGTCTCCCACCATCATCGTCGCAGCAGGAGCGCGCCCGGACGGCGTCAACGAGGGCTGAAGAGAGCGAAGATGAGCGAGAGCAAATCGCTGCTCATTCGTGGTTCGGACTATTACGACGAAGAAGGCAACCTTGTGTGATCAGAGTGGAAAGTGTGCTTTTCTACTTGAGCAGCCGTCCATGTGCCACAATTTCTTCTCAATAGGCCTTCAGATGACTAAATTCCTCCTAACTGGCGACTCGGATGTTCTCGTCAATGTGCACCAGTCACTTTTAAAACTTTTGTAAACTACTGTCCTGATACGGATTTGCAGAGGACTTGCGACGAACATCGATCACATCCTCATCATCGACCTATTTGTGGTCCGCCTAGGACATTTCGCACATAAATATATGATTGCTTTCTGGCTGCAGTGGGCGATAGCAGGCAGTGATAGATTCATCTCAGCCGAACCACCGACGTCCGCAATCGGATCTTCTGCGCTCCTTCTTGGCCGGCTGACTGCGAAGCACGGCCTTTCGAATACGTCCCTACCCGTCTAGGAGTGCCGTCTACTTACAGTGCAACAATCATAGATTTTTCCGACGCACTGGAAGCTGCCGTTGAGGCCGCTGGAATAGCTCCTTCCAGTGGCCGTTTACTATCTCGCCCTCACGCGCAAATCTCCTTTACACCCCTGCCCAATTCCCCCACCCGCACATGAACGCCACGTATCTGCGAATATCATCGTGTGGGTTTTTCTCATCCGCCGTTCTCTGTCCCGCGGCGCACTTCGGAGGTCCCGAGCTCTGTTTCACATGAAAATCAAATTGGCGGGAAAATTGCTGACCCCTAACTAGCCATCTTTGTCGTCACCTTTCATCTGCAAAATGCTCTCTTTCTCCGCTCATCCGCTTCAGGAGACCCGCGCACCGCAAAACGACGATAATCCATCGTTACATTCACATCCTTCTTTCCCGTTGGAAATTTGGGAGCTCGTCTTCGAGGATCTCGCCGACGAAACTCTTCTTATTGCCGCCCGGGTATGCAGCGCTTTCAACGACCGCTGTATCCTCATGCATCTCCACCGCCAAGGCGTCACTGGAGAGGTACTCACCAGCGGTGTTCTTACCATCGTATCGGATACTCTTCGTGTTTTCCAGCTCTCGCGCTTGACACCCCCTATCCACACCCTCGTCTGTCGCCTCGCAGGGTCCAATCTTCTTCGGGATCTCATCTTTCTGCGGGAACTGATTGGACGTTCCCCTGAACTCCACGACCTTTCGCTCGCCCTTCCCGAGGGATTGAGCACTTGGAACACCCAGGCTTTTGCCGAAGTCATTGGGATTTTGTATGCCATGGCCTCGCAAAGATCAGCAAAAGGATTTATCATTGACCGAGGGGATATATACTCAGGCCCACCTCCGACGCGAGCCTCTTGGATGGATACGGTTTGGAATCTGTTCGGACTTCTCTGGGGTCATGGTTGGCGCATGACGGACTTTGTAAACGGGCCTATCTTCACCATACATTGCCTATGGGTGGATTCGGGAACGCGCGAACCGTTCTTATTGATTACCACAAACAGCAATTACCAGTCGAAACTTGTGGTGGGGCGCATCTCTTCCTGGGAACCCGCTAAACCGTCCGCCTCGGAGCTGGCGTACATTATCCCCCAGATAAATTTTCCTCGTCTGGATTTCCTCACGATCAGAGAGCCCATTGACGAAGAAATATTTCGTGATTTCCTCCTCCGACACCCCACAATCTGGGAAATCGAATACGAAAACCCTCCTCTTTCCGATCCTCCTAAAATCCTCCCCCATCCCTTGTCGCTGCCCTCCTTGACTCACATCCGGTGCAGCGACATGTCTCACCTCGGCCCTATTCTTGATGCCCTGGGTCTCTCTCCCCGGCTCCGAAGCATCGACGTCCCCATCCGACGCCAGTCGGCCCAAGATGTCGCCATCCTTCAACGTGGACTTCGCCAGTTATGTCTAATCCCCACCACCATTACCCTCACGCTCGATGTGCGGGGTTCCAGTCGGCGGCGTTGGCAGGCAATCAGCGATGCCGAGGGTCGAATCCTTGGCTGCCTGTACTCCGTTTCGAGGCTACGCATTCACGCGTACAGCATTCCCGACATTCGTCTTATGATCCCATGGCTTGCCATGCTCCCCCGGTTGAATCTCGTGGATTTCGACATCGATAAAGAACGGCGGGCGAACATCCACCCACATTTCATGTATGGGATGTCCGTGCAGCCCGTGATTGAGGAGGCCAGACTTGCGCTTCCGTGGGTTCAGTACATTGAAATGAAATGCTGAATCTTCTCCCTATTCACTTTCTACTACTCCTCATCTCTATACAGCGCCAATAGTGGCTGCCGTCGGACGGTTATTGAATATATGACTGCATAAAGAGTAGCGTCCGTCTGCGTCGTTTGCACGCCGTCTGAGTATTTAAGGTCTTCAAGAAGAAAATTGGTCAGTCTCGAAATCCAATTGTCGGCGTCTTTCCACAATGAAGGTTGGCTGGTCAAGGACGTGTTACATTTAGGGTTCAATTTATGCCAAGGACATCGGCCCGTGAGTTGGGTTTGATCGGCAGGTGTGCCATCACAGTGAAACGATGCCCGTGGCGGTGGCTCGGCAATATTCGGCAACCGATGTCGCCCAGCCATTACCATTAGTGGCATCTTCGAGATTCTGATTTCTGTTCATCATGGGCAAGAGGCAGCCACCGGAAGATGCCGAGACACAGCCTCAAAGGGTAGGGTGGGTCTGGGACCCCTTATTTCACTTTTTGGAATTTGTTCGGACGGCTCTGAAAACACGTTTAGAAGGGTTGAGAAAAAATCGAGTTTTTTAGGGGTATATTTCCATGTGGAACGGTGAAGAATGTCCATTCCGTACGACAGAAATTGACTTAAAACACAGCAGATTCACGCAGAATGGCCTATATCAAGCCCAGATTTCAGTAGAAAATACCCTTTACGGTCACTTTTCCTGAGAAAATTACCCGATTTGGGTGTGGCTGTGCTCGGCTAATAGGGTAGGATGGGTCTGGAGGGTCTTATTGCACTTTTCCGACCCTGTGTGGCAAATTTTAAGGATGGTTGCCTCTTGATCATGGGGAACCCGTGATTTACGCGTAAACAGTGCAGAGGGTCCTGATCTACTTTTCCGACGGGAAGTAAGCCTGCATTGGGAAGTAAGCCTGCAACGCGGCCCGCAATCCGAGTTCACAACTTTATATAGAACTCGGACACTGGGACCCGGCGGAAAAATCAATGTCGTTCAACAACGGATGGACCGTTTTGCATGAAGTAAAATTGTAGACCAGACTAAAACATGAATTGGAATCGACTGACATACTCAGATTTTACGTAGCACCTATGTGTGAGAAGATATGGGATGATTTTCCATAAGTGTCCGGAATCCCGATAAAGGATAGTACAGGCTGTACAGTATGCGCGATTTACGGAGTAAACGATTCACGAATCACAATCGATTTTTTCTTGAAAAAAGCGCAGCCATTGGGAGCAGAGACGATGTTGAAAGAAAGGACAAATATTACGGCGACGGTCTCAAACTTAAACGAGGAGGCAGGTAGGTACTAGACCCAGTTGAACATAGTACCTTGTACATTCCATCTAGGTATTCTGGTCCGGATGAGGCGTCGGAATACTTGCGAACCTCACGATGATCTTCGATCTGCACATTCACCGTCCTTTGTTCTCAGTGTTTCGTCGTTGACTTCCTGTGGGTCACATTGGTCTCCGAATGCTCCCGCAAAAGTATCCTGTTCACTTGGATGTTGAGGGACAGATGTGAGATAATAAGCAGATAATCATGTCCAAATTACCTGTATCTACGAAACCTAAGCGTGTCTAACTATACTACATTCGTGAAACCATAACTTCCCCTCGTCAACTCTGCACAACGATCTAGCGTCGAGCGACTCCCTACGATCCGCGCTCCCATCTAACAGCTGGTTTCGTCACCGCACCCCCGCCCTGACCCTCGCCACATGCACGAAGACAACCCCTCCGGTCGAGCCGTCTTCATCCTCCTCATACTCGTTTCCGCTGCTAACCCATGCACCTGCCTCGGCCGTTCTGAAAATCCCTGCGTCCGCAACCGCGTGCAGGTTGAGCATCAGGCGAGCGAGGAGCGCCGTCGACAGTCTTGACGCACCGAGAATCAGTAGGGTAACTCCCGAGTGGAAAACACGTACGAATTCGCGAGCCACGCCAGGCTGCCCGCCAACATGGGCTGTGGTCCCGAAGCAATTAGTCTCCGCCTTGCGAAGTCGGTGGCCTGAATATACGCACGTCCCCTTCCTGTAATTGACCGTGATCAGAAAAATATAGCACGTTGCGCGCAAGAAGGACGAACATAATACATCCAGATGTTCGCCATATTCGCAAGGCCAATCACACTACCCCCGGTCAACCTGTGTTCATACGATGAAGGGTTGGAACGTACAAGAAATAAAAGGCTCCTGCATAAAAATTGGTTGAGTTGGATCTATACAGAAGGCATGGGAAGTAGACGCACCGTCGCGGAAGAGACAGCTGAGTAGCTCCGAGCGCCACTCGCCCCGTCGTCGATGGATAAACGCGCGGAAAACTGTGAGGCCGAAGATGACCGCGTCAAGGGCAAATCTAGCATCGGCAGTCAGTTTTTCAGCGTGAATCCGTTAACAAGAGCAAAGAATCAGGTGATGGGTGGTTTGGGAAAGAGAACGAGGTTTTAACAATGGTATGAAGTCAGGTGGGTGCGAGGAGTCGAAGGAAGATGGTTCACAGAAATGAAATACGAAAACACTATGAATGAAACGCACTCAGCCTCCCATGCGCCGGCGATACCTGGACATACCACCATCTAATGAGTTGGGGAAGTGAGGTGGGACAGGGAACGTACGGATTGCGCTGCAGGGGATATATGTCAGCGTGTAATATGAGAATGAACGAACTCATACGCACGACGGGTGAAATATAACCTGTGCACACTGCGGCGGCGGAATCGAAGGGAGTGTCCCGTTATCGTGGTTGGGTGCGTCGTCCGAAGGCCCACCCGGCAACGGAGGAGCTCCGGGAGGCGGCGGCGGCGGCGCAGTGTTTGTCGTTACGAGCCACTGGGGTGAGAAGTGATAATGAAAACTGTGAAGGTGGGCAGATATCTGGAAGGACTCACAGCAGATATGCCGAGGACGGAGAGACCGGAGAGACAGAGAAGCGCGAGGATGCGGCGGTTAAGGTTCCACATTGCATAGACGCGCTGTACAAGGATCACTGCCGTAAAATATGAGCGGAGGGGCGGCTGGAAGAAATGGACAGCGTTCTGGGTATTCGCACGCACCGTAGATAACAATCTCCTGCGCGAGCAGGAATAGTTTCTCCGCAAGCAGCAGTGAGGGGCATCTATCTCCAGGCGAATTAACACCCGGGTCGAACTTCAAAAGAGCACGTACATCTAAACGGCACACATAGCCATTAGCGCACGCATGTGAAGGAGGCCCAGGGACGCACCTGGGGCTGAAAATCGGCAAACGTGAAGATCGCCATGAGGATCGTGGTAGTGAGGGCGAGGTACCGGTTGAGAATAAACCAGTAGGAGCTGGGGCGCTTGCGCCGCATCCAGATGAAGTGGATCTCCGCGGGAAGGGTGAGGAAGTAGTCATACGTGAGGACCACTGTATCCGACAGCGCCAGTTAATGTGGATAGGAGGAGAGGAGAGTGAAGAGATGCGCACGGAAAGCGACGAGAAAGAGGACATGCTCGAGGCGTCTTTTGCGGGAGGAGAAAAAGACAGATAAGCGATGATTTCGAGCCGAGTTCAAGAAGAGAGGGCGCACTGATCTGCGACGAGGTTCGCTGGGAGCGGGGGCGGGCCCGGCGGAGGGGTGTTGCTCATTCTACGACCCCAGAGCGGGGCGAAGGAGGGTCGACTTCGAGGCGTAAAAGAAGAGAATGGGATGACGAGGCTTCGCAAAAAAGGCCGTCATACCGGGTTGCGGAGGTGGGGAAGCATGCTCTCCAAAGGCTCTCATTCCAGGGATCACCTTTCACCCATTATCTCTGATGCGAGAATCAGGGCTGCCGAGATGTGTTGGCATGGTTGCTCCGACCTAGCGCAAGACTAAGTATCAGGCGGCGCTGCAGGGATCGACAAAAACTGGAAGGTGGCGAAAAGAGAGGGATAGCTGGCCAGTAGCAAACAGCGAGCCTTGGGCTTAGGCCTGGGGCTCGAAGGTGTCCACAGTCAAGGTAAGGTTCAACCCAAATCAAACGGAGGTGGAAGAGTAATCTCCACATCAGCACGCCGAGTCACGCAGTGATCTGCAATCATAGGCTGTAGATCATCCTCCGACTACTCAGTTCTCCTTGCAAACTCCAAACGGGATGGTACAGTATATGGATGGTACATTATTCAAGCCGCAACCCTTCCCCCGGGCTCTGCTTAGCCGTTTTATTTCTTCTAGTTCTCTCTCTTTCGTTATTCTTGTCTTTTTACTTATTGATCGCTACGGTTTGCCCGCTTCTCCATCTCCAACCAATGTGATCCCCGGTCTTTGATGCGGTTAGTAGGATCAGTCTTTACGTATTTGGGCAAACTAGGGCTCCAATGAGCATCCTCCTGGATCCGACTCAGAATAGAGTCTGGACTTTGAGCCAAGTTCCAACATCAAATGGCGCAGCGATTGAGAAAATGAGGGATTCCAAGTTCAACAGATCAGTATATCTCCGAGCACTTTTTAATCAAGGGTCGCGGCGCCGTACTGCGGGGCGGGCCCCACCCGGTGATAAAAGTATTTACTTGCGGCCTCGCTGGCCGGCTTGAGCTAGCAGCCGAGACATATTTTTTCCGTACACTATGTAATAGCGCCAAGAGCATCAGGGTTGGCTCGAGCACCTTTTCTCGCATCGGCGGACCGACACTTCACAACCTCATCCATTAACCACGGCTCATGTATCGAGAATACCGAGTTCATGCAACCCCGACACTTGAACGACATAAAACTCCGAATGGAAGAATTTTACTCCTGGTTTGGCTAGGGCCCGGGAGAATGGGTAAAAAAGTACTCAATCTTAAAATCAGAAGTTGGCCATCCCAGCCAGTGTGCGGAGTTTCGGCACACGGCAATTTGAAGGGTAATATGTACGTGAAGTGCTTCTTTCTTGTATATATGCAGGGTCGCTGTACTGTCGCTGTGCAATGGAAGTTTGGTGTAGTTGGTCGGCAATCAGATCCGCCGTGCTCCGTACCGCCTGCCGGTCTTCCGCTTCGATCCGGGCTACGGCACCGCTCGGTCCTTGTCTTTAAGTTCGAGGACTAGAGCAATCTGAGCACACTATTCGAAATGCAAAAAAAAAACCTCGAATAGTGCTCTGGCATGCTAAAACTTGAGTTGAATCAAGGACTTCATGTATGTAAGTATCTGTATAAGTTGGATTGGAAGTACGCCAATGAGATTGGATTCCAACTGCACTCGAATTCACTTGACATGCAAGGTGTTGGATTCCAAAAAAAGAGACACCCATACTTCAAGTATCAGCTTTTGTATCAGTTCGGAAACAATGCATTCAAGCTCAAATTCGGTCCGAGCTGATGTGCAATTTCTGCTTTTCACTATGCTGAAATGAGGTCAGCAGAGATTTCAGTGGAGTGTAATGTAGAAGTGCCAGTTCACATATCAGCTCGACTGAGTTTTGAGCTGGAATGGATTGTTTCAGAATGTCTGATACGAGAACTAATACTTGAGGTTTAGGCTTGTCTTTTTCAGCAATCTGACCCCTTGCGTTTCAAATGGATTTGAGTGCTGTTAAAGTCCAAACGGCTCATAGACGAAATTCGGATTGCTCACCAGAACTCCATCGGTGAGGAGACTGGTCGAGCAAAGTTAGAAAGGTTGGAGATGAAAAATATATTTTTATGGCACGCGCTTGTTGGTGACTAAGAGTAATCTCAAGGTGTACTTTCAATCCAAATTGTTTTTGCATTTTCAAAGGTGAGCCCGGCGTGCCTAAATCTGGTCTCTCACAAGATCGCGATCGGAACACTGGTCCGACGGCCGGACGTAAATTGCAGAAGTTATCCATCAGATTCACGGGGCAAGATGGTGCACCTGCTGCTGCTTTTGATCAAAGGACTCGTTCCACATCCAGCACTACAGATGAATGGAAGAGGATGAGTTTACGAAGAACGTCGACAGGAAGGCTCGGATCCGCAAATGGAATCGTCCGAGTGGAGAAACAAAGTATCGGTGATGGTCACCGAGAGCCCGAGCGGCGGCAGGAGGAATGCAAGCGTAAGAGGGACGGAGTCGGCGAAGTTCCGAATGATGACATTAGGCTGGGATCGCGTGCTCTGAGCACTTCCTTGCATTATGGCTGTCAATGCGGCGAAGCGCGGAACCGCGAGTGCAGCATTGTAGATTTATAATTGAGAGCCAAACTCTGGAAGAAAAATGGGCGGTTGATGTCAGTATGCAATCAGTGCGAGTACTCCGTTCATGGCGGGGGCCAAGCGGGGGCCGCATCTCATTGGGCGCTCGTTAGAACGCGACAGTCTCCGGATGGTTAATTAACTGTCAGACAGGTAACGTACCCATTTGTGTGTCCATTCATGTGGTGTTTTCAAACACCCACTACGTACACCAAAGGAGTTCGGGTTATTGGAGAGACTCGTGGAGATGCCGAGGGAAGAGAAAGAGTAGTGAGATGAGAGGGACCACGACAATGATTTCACTGCCGAGCTTATCCGGAACTCCGCACCGAGGTACAGCCCGTGCAGGTCCTTGACCTAGCTCAAAGAGGAAGAACACCTGAAAGACAACATGCTGAGGCGTTTGATCACCGGATCCACAGCCTGCGCATGTGCCTGTCCCCGCCCGATTCGGGCGCAGATTGCAACTCCGCGATTGTTCGTTGCGCTGCTATGGGTGGAGGCATCTGATGTCTGCGATTTGCCTCCATGGAATGAGATTGAGGTCGATGTGACGAGGGAACATCGGCCCGAAAGATACGTCCTTCACGAGATTGTGGCGTTGGCGCATGATGCCGAACACCATTCGAGGACCGCGATTTTTCCGAGAGTCACTGGACCCAGAGCAGACTGTGCAGGCCGCCTTTCAATGTCCTTTATTTCCGTGCGGCAGGGGCTTGGTGATGTTCTGGGTACGAAGCAAAGAATGCCCGACTGCGTCGCGCCCACCGGAACAAGGAACGAAGGCTCCGAGGGCCCGATTTCGCCGCAAGTTACAAGCATTCCGATTGCTGTTCATGCACCGTCGGGCAAGAAGTTCAGAACGTCTTCCGTCCTGTTGTGGCTCTTTCAATGGTATCCGACGGGGGAGGTGGCTGACAGCTTGAATTGGGCCTCAGATATTCGTGGATCAGGATCCTGGAGGGCGTAGGGATCCCATCGTGCTCCCCGAAGAGGTTCAAACGCACGTCATCGGACTGTCGGAGGCTATGATCGTTGAGGAATTCGGCAGCAGAGGGTGCTTTGATTGAGGGTGGTGGGTGGGATGTTGGTTTTGGAAACTCGCTCCTCTGAAGATACAGTAGATTGCGCTGTTCAACCGCAGTATTTTCGGGGACGAAACAGCTTGATTTTGGTGTTCAGATGCACGTTTCGAGATACTTGACAAAAAGGGATCGAGAATTGACGTTGTATTTTATGGTAGATGGTTGGGGGGAAGTAAGAGAATTTGGTAACCAAAGCCTAAAAGGAACGGTGGGGCATCATGATTTTTGGGGAAATCCTAGCATGTTCGCACATAGTAGTATCTTCCGGATCCACGCAGTGTGAAGAGGAAGCAAGGCTAAGAGCTAGAAAATTTACCGAATGAACGAAGGAGGCTCTTTTACTACGATTAGATGAGAATCCCTTCCCCCGAAAGTTCCATCGGATCGATGCCATCGACTGAAGAAAATTGAAAAATTGAAATCATTGCTGACCTTTCTTTAAAGTGGCTGGATACCCACCTGGAGGAAGGAGTTGGAGATTGAGTAGGCCGTAATGAACACCGCGGTTTCGCAGGTATGCGGTTAACAGAATATAAGATGGAAGGAGTGGACTCGAGCCGGTTTGAGGTCACGTGTCATGTTCAGATCGCATGATATGAGCGGTTGATCTCCGACGGTTCGTTCGAGGCCCCAGAAACTTCAAGTTGAACCTAAAGAACTCGGAGTGAGACTCGGAGGCTTCGGGAGAACACGGAGCGAAACCCGAAAAAATGCAATCGGATCCGCGCCAAATCCGCGCACCGAGCCCCGTTCGAGATCAATTGACGCGATACTCTTCCAGTACATCGCTTTCCGTGGAAATGCTAGCACAGGTAAACACAAGGGATATAATAATGGGGGTAAAAAACTTTTTATCTATAAGGAATTGAGGCAGCTAGATTAGGGGCAGTCAGAGTACACGATTCTGGGCCGATTATGATCACGATTATGGACTGCGATTATGCTCGATTTTAATCGTGGGATAATCTCTGTTAATCGGGAATCGTCCAGAATCCTGAATCGTCGAATCGTGTATAATCGCCTCCGGGGGAGATTATGCAAACGATTTTGGACGATTCATGATTTTATGTGTCGAGAATCGCGTCTTAATCGTCGATCATAATCGCTCCATAATCGTTGCTTAATCATCTACTCTGAGCCCATATTGATTCTACTAGATTCTACTAAGATAGGAATCGAGTGAGATGCAAAAATCGAAAACGTGACCGGATCGGACTTAACGCTCCGAGTCGGACTTTCGGCCGCCCACTTCTTTTCTTTTCTCCTCTCTTCCTCGGAGCCTCCACATCTCATGGCTTTAGTATCCAGTGTTCTCACAAAATCTGCCTACAGTGCGATACCTGGTACTGCACCACCGTTCTTGGCCGGATCCTGGGACAATAGTCTCAGATCATGCTCGATCTAGTCAGCTTTTCACAATTTCCTTCCTAAAGACCGGACTGATTCTAGGTTTTTTTACCCAACTTTGGCACGGAAACAGTCGAAACTAAGATGATACCAATTCCCAGTAAAAGATGCGAACGCAGGCGCCAATCGTGTGCTCCTCACCATCGAGTTTGTCCCTTTGACTTAGAATTCGTTCCGTGATCTGCGACGAGGCTCTCTCGCGCGGCGTTTCGATGATCGTCTCGTACAACACACCGATATTCAGCGGTTTCAAGTCACTAAACCTGGCGATGCCGCTGCCACTTCTCCGCTGCGTGGTCGCCGGAATCTCCGTGTACAGTCCACACAGCCCGCTTGATGGCGTATCTAGCAGGATAAACGATGGCCTGGCGCAGTGCACGGGCGCGGATCCGAAAGTGGTTAGCATGCTGGACACCAAGCACGACACTTAGCTGTGGGGCGGCGGTGAGGCCTGGTGTGTGGTTTTCGACCCGCCGATTTTCATGCAGGTGCTTGAAGACCGGATTAAGCAGTCTCAGCTTGTCGCAGAATCGGTTTTCTTTTCTTTCAAGTGCTCAGGGGTGTGTTGACGTACCACCGGCGACCCGATTGTCCTCATCGAATATTCCTCAGTTTGTCCCGACCGTTTAGTGAGCACGTTTGCGATCTGCGCTGGCTCTGGTGGGTCGCGACTAAGCGCGAAGGCCGACGTTTACCTCACCGGCGAGATACAGGATGCAACGACCTTCCAGCCTTCTATGTAGACTCATAGTATTCTTATCTTTCGCTCAGCATGGAGTATCCGCGGCTGTTGCTGTAGACACGCACGTCATCCTTCACAAGCCCACTTATCAAACTGGAACAACTTCTGCACGTTTTTAGGTACGCATACTAACACCGAGCGCTAATATTTACCGAGGGAACTCGATAAGCAGGCTAGTTCGGCTTTCGGCGCGTTCCAGGTCATCCTTAGCGAGACTGACGCACATCCCTCACGATTTGTGTGAGGAGTACGGGGGTGCGCTGTCGAGTCCGCTGCGAGCCTTTTCTGTTTTCTATTTGAAGGGCCTCCCATAGCGTTTTATTATCGACAGAGATGACCTTTCCTTGTCGATATAGATGAATGGATGAACCGAGGATCGGCAACTCAGCGGTTTTATTAACAAGCTGACAGGTAACTCTTTCAGTACTCATTGATTTGCGTATCGCTGTCTGACTCTACCAAGAAGATTGCCGTGACTGCCAGGATTCAATTGGTCGTCGCGCCTATTTTGTGATATGTTCAGAAGATTCGCTCTCGAGCCTCGTAGCCAATGAATATGCAATTGTACCCTGTTGAATGTTGAGCGCTTATCTCCGAAGCCTCGGAACTCCGCATTTCAATGCTCGGTAACCACTATCCGAGTCTAAACTTATCCCTATTCTGGCGATCTGCGGCACGTCCGACTCTCGCTCTTGGTTCATTTTGACGCTGATAGGCATTACAGAGTGACAGGTGCCGGCAGTATGCCTTTGAGGGTCAATTTTCCTCACACAAGGCGCGCAGATTGCGCGATGGGTTCTTGCCGATAATATATGTCTGACCTGACTGAATGAGCACGTCAATGTTGCAGATCTGGGAAAGCGCGTCAACGCTTGCCTATGTGGCTCGGCGGCTGACAGCGTTGGATTTAAAATGGCCGGTTCGAACCTCCGCCAGCCTTTTACTTTCTGGTTCAACGGTCTCACGATCAGACACGGTTCCGTCTGGCTTACATCTCGGCATTTTTAGAGACCGATGCTTCCCGGCGAATAAGCTCATTCTCATCCTATTACGAGCACGGGGTGACAGTTTAATGCTTGATAAGTAGAACCCGTCACGGCGATATGCTCCGCCGCGTAACCCGTGAGGGCTTTGTTTTTTCCAGAATTTCTCACCAACACACTTCCGACGAAGGGTCTATTCCCAGGCTAGACTCATTGTTGCAATTCTAGTGTCCTTTGATAAATCTTACCGCTCGGCATAATCCGACGCTATTCCCGATTCATTCGGGCGATGTTCAATTTTGCAAAATGTTGTACATACCTGTGTCAATATATTTTTGTCGGAACGACGACCAAGAGCGGATCGCCATCATCCACCCCAGATTTAATGATGCTCCAAACAAGCGCAGTTCGGAAGGCACTGGAGCAACCTTGCCATATTAGAAATTCGTTTCCGGCGCAGCGTTTCTTTTCCAATGCCAGATGTGAACAAGATGCCTAGAATGTCTGGCAGGTGCTTATCATGTTCAATTACGCCTTCCTTTAGACGTACAATCTGCCAAGCAGGGCTAACAATCTGCTCTGCTCTGCGTTCAACATGTCATCACGATCTTCAAGGGGCGTTCGCGTTCCGGTCCGACTAGGGGACGATGATGCTGTCTGATCTTGTAAGAATGGCCTCCATCAGAGATTGCATAGATGCTCTGAAGACTCGCTTAACTTGCGCTTGCCAGTGACATATCGGACGAATTTCTAGGTAGACTATTGCTGCGCATCACAACGTCATGAACCCCGAACAGAGCGGGTCCGTGACAGATGCCACAGCCTCTCTCCCGCAAGCGAGGAAATTTCGGAACAACCCGAGCATTCCCGAATTCCAATATGTATCTGGCATGTTTCTGAATTGGTGCTCTACTTTTATCGTCGGAACGACGCTAGAACCTCGCTCATCCCCTTCGCAACCAGTGAACTCAGAGGAAGCCTGGGTATATTATTAATGTACACTGCGCGCTGGCTCGTCCTAGCCAAGGAAATCTACATAGGCAGGACAGCAAATATGTTATGTGTATCAGACCCACCGACAGACCCGCGTACCTTCCGACTGGTCCGCGATGAGTTCGGACTTTCGGGACACCTGCAGTGAACGCGCAATTTACGAATTGATCACGACCGTAGCTCACCTTTTCGTGAAGTCGTATTGAAACCACCTCTGTATCTCTTATACTCGCAGGCTCAGGCTAGGATATATACAAGATATATATCACTTTGTGCGTGGAAGATGAGGTGGGGTATATCTCCATGAAGGTAAAATATACTTCCGTACTGTGGGCTCGGCAATCGCGCAATCAGGCGCTGCTGGCAGGCTGCTGCTGCAACATTCTCGCTACCCCTTGCTCGGGACCCATGCGCCTCTTGGGACACGTCCACCTCCGGGCTTCTAAGTGCTTACGCGCTCACAGCCCTCGGTGCGGGCTGGGATGGACGCGCACAGAGGATCGAACGTCCTCCATTGGCGGTTTTCTTTCCACGCCGCCGTGACGGTGCAACCTATGGAGCCGTGCAGAACCGACTTCGGCGACTGTGCGCTGATACTTTGGATGGTTGATTGGCCGTCGGAGGGGCATCGAAGGAGCTGTCTCGGGAAGGCTTCGCGCTGTCGTGTGAGGTCTTTCGCTTGCCTCGTTACATAATTGGCACCCATAAATTCAAGGGGCAGTTAAGTAGGTCACTTGAAATTCTGTCTCGCTTGGAACGAGTCGCCCTAGAGATAAGTAAAACTCCGATTGAATACTCCACCAAGTGCGGGAGAAGAACACAACGGATTCGGCGAATAGTTGGTGTTCTTGTCAACAATCTGGATCTGACTGATACATCAAGTCCTCAGTTGCGCCTTCGATTTTGGGTCGACAGTACTGTACTCGGTCAAGCCGGTTTTGATATTTCGACGCTGCAGACCACGACTCACAACCGGCGAGCGTAATCCGTCTTGCTCTTCCGTAATATGTCTTCTCTTTCCGGAAGATTTTTGCTGGCGTCAGTGACGCCTGTCATTTTGCAGCCGGCCGGTCCACTCCCGTGTCGCTGACAAGTCAAACGACAATTCAAGTCAAGAGAAGATCACGAAGGCTAGGCTTGTAGATCTCTTCAAGTCAGACTAGTGTCGTTAGTGACGAAGGCGCCCGAAAGGCGGCGGAAACCAGAAGCCGCCACCGAGCAGTTGAACACGGCCAATCGCATAATCAACAAGCGCAACGTAGATCCACGTCAAAGATAAAGATAAAAACCAATGGGAATATTCATATGAGTGTTGAAAGCCAGGCATCGCGAGAATCTTGGAGCGCTTCTACTAATAGTTATAGTATTTGCGTGCATTGATTACGAAGAACAGGGCCGTTTTGCCCAGGCATCGCAATCTTCAGTCTGGAGCGCTTCTACAAATTGCTATAGCATTTGTGTACATCGATTACGAAGAACAGGGCCGCTGTGTCGGAGTCGCAATGTCGAGGCCAGGCATCGCGAGAATTTTATTCTTCAGACTTCTACAAATTGCTATGGCATTTGGGCATCGATTACGAAGAATAGAGCCGCTGTGTCTGCGTCGTGACGTCTTGAGAACATCATTCAAATCGAATATCCCTGCAAACTGTTTCGTCGGCCGCGGAAACCCACCTCACCAGTACAACGAGGATGAAGAATTTTTCATGCGTTCCCCACGAATGCAGGAGACGCTCCACACAACGTGGGTGGGACTGGGTATTTGATTTGCCAGTGTCCGGTGACCTAGAACAAATTGGTTCTACCCCACGAAAGGAGCCAATTGGAAGATTCGAGAAGACGAGAAGCCAAAGAACCAAAGGCTAAGTCTCGAATCGCAACATTGCAGAATATGGCAGAGGCTGGCAGAGGACATGAGTAGGACATGATGCAGGAACGGAAGAAGAAATCAAGATAACGAAGGTGCCCATTTGGAGTCGTATCCTCACAGCAACTGTGGGATCTAATGAGATCACACCGAGACAGTTGATGGTGATTGTCCGTTGCCATGGTTCAAAACAATGACATCATATATTTGTACAGTGCGATAAATCCAATCCAATCCGTATAGTACAAGGACGCGCACAATTAGGTGATTACACGAGAGCGTGGCAAATGGTGCTATAGCAGGTTGAAAGCAACGATCTGGAACGCGTCAATAAGAGACGCTAGAACCGATGAGACGCGACGCACATTCTGAAGGGCTACTTGTCGATGTCGACTAAGATGCGGGATGCGATGATTACTCTGGAGGAGGGATCAGGATTTAGTAGGGGGGGAAGACATGAGTGAGCGTACTGAAAGGGCAGTTGGATCTGAGATGCAAAGTGTCAGCATCTTATCACCAGCGAGTAAAGAAGGGGCAACGCACGCATGCTCTCCGCCTCGCCAGCCACAATGGCAGCACTGGGGGCCATTCTGATTTATAGGTTTGGACTCTGCGCTCTCGCGTGTGTTGGCTGCAACAACAGCGGTCTCAGCGGTGCGCTGGACGGCGGGGACAGCGGTGGCGGTGGTGTGCATAGTAGAGCAGAGGACGAGAGCGAGGAGAGAGTTGAGTTGAATGTGTAAGTGGGAAGAGGGGTGGGGAGGTGGTCGACAAAACAAATTTCCTCGGCCTTTTATCCTGCTGCAGGTAATCCAACTATTCTGGGCTGTTCCGTAATCGTGGCGCGAACTCCGGAGTCCTGGACAGTGGGTGATGTGTGACAATCGCTGTATTACCTGCGTGCCGTGAGCGTGCCAGATCGGGTGGGGCCTTAAATTGACCGACCGGAGCTATGGTAGTATTTGGTAGAACAGCCGACAAGCGTGGCCTACACCAAATGGGCGGACAATTCTACCTGACAACAGCGCGGAACCAAATCCCGCAGCCCCTTGAAAGATATCTTTCGGCGTTCGAAACCTTATCCAATCCGTTGGGAGCCTGGGCCCATCAATCGTGTTTGGTCACAGGACCGAGGTACAATCGCGTTCGAGATCTGGCAGAAAAGAGAGAGCAAAGAAGTCGCGTCTCGTGATCAGCCTGCGTGTCACCGGGACCTACGATATCCGGCGTTGAACTCAGGGTGAGCGGTTGGGATGTTGAACAAAGGGCACGCTTTCCGAGAACAAAGAAAAATGTGGATCAGTTTCATTGATGGTCAACCAGTGCTGGGGTGGAGATAGAGGGCCGCAGAGACATGCAGTTATCTCACATGCATCTCGCACGACTCGATAATGGCGATCGGGTACCCAAAACAAACTTTTGACGGCACGCAGTATCAGTGAGGAGAGTGGACAGATAGATTCAACAAAAACAGGATTGGAATCGTAAAACAAGCACGCATCAAAAATGAACCAGCATCAGCGCTTCTGCAGGGTATGTTTAATTTTCACAGCCCACCTACCACCCCGCAGGCCATGTCGTCACTCCGCATTCCCTTTGTTCTTCCTCGGCGCCTCTTTGTACCACTCGGGTACCTCGTGGGCCTTGGGTATCGCGCGCTTGCGGAGCTCTTTGACCTCCCTCGCCTCCTCTTCTTCTCTTTCCCGCCGCTGTACCTCCCTCGCCGCCTCGAGCTCCCTCTCCTTCTCCCGCACCATCTCGTCGAAGCGCTCGCGTTCCTTCGCACGCGCGTCCGTGCTGAACGCGATCGGGACGGGAACCGTCGGCGCCAAGTGGGAGCGTCGAAGCGCGCTCTGCGCGGCTTGCGACGCGTGCATCGTCTTGAAGTCCGGAATACTGTACGCCTTGACGCGGCTCTCTAGCGGCCCGCTCTCCGACAACCCCGTTCCTTGGCCCGCCGCCGGGAACTTGAAGTCCCGGGGCACAGTGGCGTTAAGCATGCTTGCCTAAATACGCGGCGGTGAGTGAGCACATTAAATCTACGCGGCGCGCCAATCAGGTAACGAATTGGGGTGCTTACGTGCTTTGCGGTGGAGGACGACGACGACGCATCCGACGCCACACCATGCGGTGCGCCCGACAACTTGGCGCTTTTATCCTTGACTCGCGGGGCGCCGCCGGCCGAATCCACCCTACGCGAGGTAGCAGCCTGCGGCTGAGAGACGTCGCGCGCCCGGCGTGCAGGTTGCCTGCGAACCTGGGGGGGTGCAGAAACGATGCGCGCACCACCGCGTCCGCGCGTCGAACGCGCGCGAGCTGCATCGGCCGACAGAACGCGCGGCCCAACCTCCGCACCCCCGACCTTGCTCTTCTTGCTCCGCGTAAGGGCCACCGCGGCGGCGGACGCCGGACGTTTCGCGGACGGGCGCATCGGCGAGAGCGCACGCTCGCCTCCCGTAGCCACGTCCTCAAAAATCGCATCGACGGGCTTCCGCGGCGAGAGCTGCGAGAGCGTGAGCGGACCCTCGTCGCGGCCGTTTTGCTCCATCCTCGGATCATGCGCGTCACCCTCGCGTCCGATATCAGCCTCCCCCATGAGCGCAGCGCCTGGCTCCGAGTCGCCGTCGACGAGCATGGGATTTCCAGCGCCATCATCGGATAGTGGGTTATCAGAGATCACTTCCGCATTTTCCAATGCGGCGCCCGAAGACCTGTGGTCAATTAGCACGGACTGAGATGTATCACGGAGTCGTTGCCTACATCATGGTGCCTGGTTCAGCCATCACGGCGCCGCCGACGTCCGCAGGGACCGCCAAAGGGGCTGCGTGACGCCCGTCGCCATCACAGCGCGTTTCGGCGTCGTTGGCGACAGGGTGAACTCGGCGGCCTGTGCCTGGATTTTTGTGGACGGTAGTCGTGGTCGTAGTTGTAGCCGGTTTGGATTTGGATTTGGATTTGGCCGGCGCCGCTTTCGTTTTATGCGCAGGGCCCGCAGGCGTTCCTTTCCCTCCAAGGACAGTCTAATCGAAAGTGGTTTCAGCGTACGGATAGATAGATAGATAAAATGGATATCTAGTGTGACTCGTACCTTGGATTTCGGCGCGGGCTTATTGGATGCGGGTTTGGAATTGGTGACATCTTGCAAATTTTCTGTGCTACCCGCGGCGGGCGGCGCATCGGCGTCCCCGCTTTGCTTGTTCGTGCCCTCCGCCTCCGAATGCAGCTGAGAAAGCGTCAAAGGATCCTCGTCGCATGGGTCGTGGTGCATCAGCGGGTCACCCTTCGGGCTGGTGGAGCGGGACGGAGCAACGATCTCCAGGTCATCCTCCCGCGGCGCACCCATGTCCACGTCCGCAACGCCATCGACGACCATCGGATTATCAGCGCCCGAAATATCACGATCGGATGGATCGCTGCGGGCAGCCAGGGTCAAAACCGTGGCGCCATCGTCGCGCATGGCGTCCCGAATTTCCTGCACCAGAACGTCGTCAGCGCCGGTGTCCCCGGGCACATCGTGGCGGGTTTGGGGCTCCGGGTTGTCGTCGGACTCCGAGGGCCTGGGAAAACAAAAGCGTAGTCAGTCCCGCGCTATCGCAGCGATGCGTTTGCGTACATGGTCGGCCAAGATCCCATTATCGCTTGCCCGTACATCACGAGCCGCGCCGCCATGCCGCCCGTGCCCGCGTCGCCAGGAGCCGCGGTGGCGTCGACTTTATCGCCATCGTTATCGCGCTGCGATTGAAGAAATTTGCTCGCGCGGCGACGGATCGAGCGTGGTTGTTTGGAACCCGGGCTTTGAGTTGTTGTCAGTTGAGCGGATGTCGTCGCTTTCGCCTTGACGATCCCGCCCGATGCGGCAGTCTGATTCAGATAAGCGAACAAATTCGAGGACATAATCGAGGATGGTATTGAGCCGCACACCTTTTTAGATTTCTGAAGAACTAGCGTCGTTAATTCCTCCGAAGATGCGGGCAGAAGCGCGGTGGTGGAGCTGTGAGTACCACCAGCGGGACCCTCTAGATACTCAGGCGGATGCGCAGCCGTGGATAAATGACCTTTCTCAACGGAGCGTAATCCCACCGATGTTCGGGAGGTTTGATGCTGGCCCGAGATATCCTTCAAAATCTTGCCGCCGGCTTTCGAGACTGGTTTGGGCGGTGCGAGGGGGTCAGCGGGGGCATTGAGGGCTAGGAGAGTAGATGGGATAGATTCCGCCTTGACCGGCGGAGTGATGTTCTCGACAGACATTGGTTTTGACTTGGAGCGGGCACTGTGGGTGGCAGAGGTGGGTTTGGGCACTCTCGAGGCGATTTGAGAGGATGTCGGATCATATATGTTGGATCTTGTCGTCGAAAGTAAAGATTTAGGTCCCGAATGGTTGGGTTTAGGTGAAGACGCCACGAGAGCCGGGGCGGAGATCGGTGTGAGTTCACTGAGAGTCAGTGGCGCGTCGTTCGTACGCAGGGGCGCCGGGGACTCTAATAAATTCTCTTCCGCTCCAAAAAGGTCGTCACATTGGCCACGAAGAAGATCGTCCGCAGAATCTGTCGGGATTTGGAACGAAAACGACGCGTCGGATATATCTGGCAGATGACGAAGGCTGATTGAGCCGGACATGGCGCTAGTATTCTAGGGCTCTGGTAGGCAGCCTGAATGGAACTGAACCAGAAGGCGGACTCACTAGGGTGGATTCGACGGATGGGCGCTTGTATACGGTCGCGGTGGCGGACAAGCGAGGACGCGTTTGCCAACAACACGTGAACGGCACGTGAATATAAGCGAACAGGAACCAAACAAACAAAGTACAGCCTTTCTTCCACTTACCTCTTCGAGGCTTCTGGTCTTCATATGCATTTGCCTACCTGACGCATACGTATCCGAGGTATGCAGTCTGGAAAATATTTCTGATGCACGTCTCTAGAATTTCTTAGGCCATCAAAACCTCGGTGTCGGCCGCAATCCATGCTCCTCCAGTCCTCTTAATAGATATTATTATCATCGAACTTTATCTCACTTGCACCATCTCCCTGCGCAATCACCGCCCGTTCCCCGAGATGGAAGTACCGGCTCACACCCCTTCATTAAGCGAACGCTTCTCGCCTGTCGAAATACCGGACCAGTCGGACTTCCAATAGAATACATCTCGGCGTCTTCCGCCCCAAGTCTGGGTATACCATCCGCGGCAGCTGAGATGATACACAGATCGCGGGTGGAGCGTATAGCTCCTTGGTCTAGACTGTCCCAAACGCCCACATCCCGCACAATTTCAAAAAGAAAAGAAAAAACAATTCAATTGGCCTCATGGTGAATCTAATTTACCTCCTTGAAGCTCCTTCTCCTCTCCAAGGAGCGAGTTCGGATAGCGAGGCCGAAGGATCCGATCGACGCCGAAGACCCCTCCTCATCATGCTTCCCGCTTCCAGAATCCAGAATGTGGGTTCGTGCAGTTACTGCCAGGAATCAAATCCAGGACAGGGACCACGAAACCCAGAAGCACGGCACTTTCCCGGACATCCACTTCAATTCAATGCGCCCCGCCCCCGCCCCCGCCCCTGCGCCAACTTCGAAGGGAGGCAGGTATTGATTTCCACTGCTGCCGACAGATTCCCTATCACTTATTCACTAACAGACAGACGCTGAGACAGTACTAGTGCTAGTGCAAGTGCTGTCACTCAACAGCGTCGCAATTCAACCCGCCAGATGCCGCCTGGGCATCTGCCATTAACGTTGCTCAGGTGCCCCCAACTCCGTGTTCTCGTGTATATTCGCCTTGATCAACACGGCTCGATATCAATCAGGCTCTCCACGGGATACTCCGAATGACCGGGCGGACCATCATCGCCCTGGTGGGTTCCTAGTTTCCAGGGAAAGTTTAACCGTGCGCCATGAAAATTAACAGCGCCCGCAATGGAAGGGGCAGGGGCCCAGCTTCTTGGAAATCTACATAGGTCGAAGCTGATTCATGCCAGCTGCGCCATTTACTCGTTTGGTGAAGTATACCGGCCACGGCTCCATAAAGTAACGATTGTAGGTTAACCTTGAACAAGCCCATATCCCAGCCAAGAATCCGGCCTAGCCTCGCGCAATTCGCATTCGCTGACGTTGTATTTGTCTTTCATTGTAGGCACAGCTCGGATACCCGGACTATCATAATTAGCGTATATTACGCGGCCTACAAAGACGTGCGAGGCTACGGAAGGTTAAACTGAATAGAGTTACTTCCTTTCTGAATTTCTGCAGTGTAATGAGCGCTGTGAGGTGTACGTTATGGTATGGAAAGCCATAGTACTACGCTCGCTTGATGGCTGGTGATATGGCGCCAAGAGAAGCACGCTGAACGCAATAAATGACTCGGTTAACATGCTCGAAACACTGATGGTCCGGGAGGCATTTCAAAAAGATTCTCAAGTAGTACTCGGGCAGAGCACCTACAAAACAGACACAGCCGTATTTCTTACACAAACTGCAAGGGATTTGCATCGCTCTCGCTAATCATAATCTCGAACGTGCCTAGAGCCAAATCAGCCTGTTGTTCGAGTTGCGCATGCAGCTTCGTCGCAAGCCTCGGCAAATATCCGCGCTCGGTGTTGGTGTGCCCACCTAGAAACGTGCGAAGGTTATTTCAATTTATACACCGCCTTGTGAGGTATAATGCGAAGCTTACACAGGATGACGTGCGTGCCTGCAGCAACAGCCGCGAGGACTTCATGCTGAGAGGAAGATAAGATTACTGTGAGTCTAGAAGGTTGGAAGGCCGCTTACATGCACCATCTCGCCGGTGAAGTAAACGTCATCTTTCGCGCGCAGCGCGCTGAACATATCCCCGCCAGAGCCAGCGCAGATCGCGACCGTGCTCACTAAACGGTCGGGACGCACTGGGGAGTATCCAACCTGGACTATGGAGTCGCCGGTGGTACGTCAGTGCACACCCTTGAGCGTCAGAAAAAGAGAAACTAACTCTGCGACAAGCTGAGACTTTCTTTAATCCGGCCTTCGAGTACCTGCATGGAAACCGGGGGGTCGAAAACCACGCGCCGACCGTCACCGCCCCACATCTCAGTCTCGGGCTTTTTGTCCAGCATGCTAACCGCCTTCGGGTCCGCGCCCATGCACTCCGCAAGCCAATCGTTTATCCCGCCAAATACGCCGTCGAGCGCACTGTGCGGAGTGTACACGGAAATTCCCGCTGCCACGCAACGGAGGAGCGTCCCTTGCAGCGGCGTCGCCAGGTTCAGCGACTTTAAACCGCTGAATATCGGTGTGTGGTACGAGACAATCATCGAAACGCCGCGCGAGATAGCCTCATCGCAGACCGCGGAGGTGAGACTGCGCTTGCCATCAGAGGAAGCAGAAATCAAAGTCAAAGGGACAAACTCGATGGTGAGGAGTACACGATGGGCGCTAGCGTGCGCATTTTTTACTGGGGATTCTGATATAATCTGAGTCTTGACTGTTTCAGTGCCAAGTATGGGTGAAAAATACCTAGAACCAGTCCGGTCTTTGGGAAGATAGTTCTAAATAGCTGACTAGATCGAGCATGCTAGACTGACATTGTCCCAGGATCCGGCCAAAGCCGGTGGTGCAATACGATACATCGCGCTGCAGATAGCTTTTGTGAGAACACTGGAGACCAAAGCCATGAGAAGGTCGAGAAGGAGAGAAGGAAGAGGTTAAGCGCCCAGCTGATTAAGCAAAGCCAGACACGTGATGTCAAACCTTGTTTCTCCATCCGGCCCAATTCCGACCTAGCATCCGCCTCCTCTTACTGTGTGATTTGTGGATCCGCGAGGCAAGGCGCTAGCAATATAGATTTTCTCCAAACTCATGAACCCCTCCGCTCCCGATATCAGTTTAGCTTGTCTGCCAAGCCTGGGCAGGCCTGGGCCCTAGTCTCTAGAGAGGCGCTGTAATGAAAACCGGCTCGTTCATCGTTATAAATCCGCCTCTTTGGTTAAAAAAAATTGTGTCAACCCCCACAGCGCGGGGGCATACTGGTGCGACCCACTCTACCGTACAAGGCCCGGTTCCGGGAATTCGAATACCACTGGTACCTGCTTCCCCGACGGGGAATATTCCTTTACAAGAAGCTGGAAAACATTTGTGATATCTTCCCGGGCGCCGAATTAATAGCACTCGGAATGCTCACCGCCGAAGAGACGCCTGGTCAATGATTCTTGTACCGGCGGGTTCCGAAATAGTCGGATATTCAATTCCTGTGGACCCCACGCCGGTGGTCCTGATCGCGAAAAGCCCTCAACAAACGATATGCCATTCAAAGAAGATTCGCACAGTCTGCTAAGTTTACATAGGACCTGTGCATTGACTCTTGGGAACGACCACTCACATAGTTTTGGCTGCATAGCGAGCACCAGTC
The DNA here is from genome assembly GCA_029289565.1 of Mycena galericulata. NCBI lineage: Eukaryota > Fungi > Basidiomycota > Agaricomycetes > Agaricales > Mycenaceae > Mycena > Mycena galericulata. Next base: position 136,982 of record JARKIA010000242.1, read on the forward strand.
TGCCGCCCAATCTCCGACAGGACATCCTGCCGGACGCATCTTTTGCCTGTGCCAGATCGACCCCGATTTCGTGCTGCGGAAGCAATTCGCAGAGATCACCAAGGCACGATCGCTTTATCTTTCCTTTTGAGGCCAAGGGCTCGATTTCCAACATCGAAGTGCGACACTCCCGTCATGTACCCTTTCGTCTAGCTGTCCACCTATTCGACTTACTCCTGGCCTGATATCGAAGGTTCCAGGATCCAGAGCGCCCCTCTCCACGAAATGCCATAACGCCATATTTACCCGCGCTGCCAGCCACATGGATACACAAGTGGGTACGTTATGGCAGTTATGCTTTACTGAATTTGGGGTCTTAGATATAAACCCAATCAAACGAAGACCCGTTCCTCGTAATCCTAATGGGCGCGTCGTCGACTTTATAATTTACCGTCATTCCATGGACCATCGGCAATTGCTCTGTTCGTCACAAATGATATTTGGGCTCGCGCTATCCGCGGATCCCTCGTGTTGACCCAGCAAACGCTCGGACCACGCGATAGGTCTGGTCCACTCCACAGATAACCACGGCGTATCTTTAATCCTGCTCGCAAGTTTCCTGTTCGGGTATCCATAGGCGCTCTCAAATCCCGGAACCGCATCACGAAGTCTAGTTTTCATTTCCGCTCGGTTTCCTTGATCTTTCCAAGCTGACTCGTATCCGCCGCGTATACGGCTCATTTATAGTCCGCTCAGATCCTTGAGCAGATCGTATCTTACCCGGCGAACTAAATCCCCCGTACTCATTGCGTGCTCGTGGCACAGCTGGTCGTCGAATTGCTTGTCCACCGGTCTTGTATCAAAAGATTATGTTATCGCGCAAATCCTAACTCCGGGTGGCTTCGGCTCCCGGCTGTAACTGCAGGCAGTCCTCAGATTTTCAGGCATGTTTCAGGTTTCATTCGGGACTCCGGAGCAGTTCTGCTCTTTCTGCACCACTGTTGAACTTGCTTGGTGTTATATAGTACGCGTCTGCGGAAATGGACGGAAGTGTGGTCCGGGATAGGTGCGCAACACGACTTCCTACCCCCAAAATCCCCACATTCTCAGATGCACGGCACACTCGTCACTTAGCCAGATGGGAGTGATTCCGACGGCCTTTTTAGATGATTCAATCGGGCCAAACGATCTATCTCTTCAACACCTCGAAGCCAGCATGGTCGATCTATGCGTATCTCCGCGGATTCGGGGGGTAGTCTTGAGAACACTATCTACAGAAATTTTGTGAGTCCGCGGCCTCCGCCTCGTTTCGCCCGGTTAAAAATATCCGGAAGTATTTATCATAAATGAACACCTGACATACTGGTCCAAGGTTCTCGTTCGAGGAGCTTGTCACGGCCCTCCGCAGGAATCCAGTGAGCAGACAGCCACGCTCAATTTTGCTCGGTGTGGAAGTCTAAGATAATATAGAGATAAGAAAAAAACGGTGTTATCCCCAAGGCGTGTAATTTGAGCAGGCAGGTATCCCCACGTTTCCCTTCTCCGCGGACAGAAAATCCCAACACCTGTATACACCCGCGGCCTTGCGACATCTCTGAGATGCATAAACAGAAACTCAGACGTCCATTGAGCTCGAGAAAGATGGATTATCACGACGTTCGTGGAAACCCCGGGGACCTCGCGCTCTTTGGAATGCGAGTAAGCGCTCTGCGGATCGCAATTATAAATTATAGGGTTTTCCAAATGGCGCAGCGCCGGCTTTCGAATTTCGCTAGTACAACAGTAATAGTACTCACTGCGTTCCGGCCCCCCGTAGACAGAGGTCTGTCTCAGTTCGTGTACCTGGAGTACCTTGGTCTACTGGGGTAGACGGACCCTGTGTACCCCATGTAGACACATGTTGGTCTCAGTTCGTCTTCCGGCCGTCTACGTGCCGTATACCAATCATGGTCTACCTTCGGCTATCTTGATCTACGTTCGGCTACGTTCGGCTACTTCGCATAGAGATAGGTAGACCCAACTAGCCGCACCATGGCCTCCTAACTTGGCAATACTATGCATGTGAACAACGCAATCACAGGAAGGTCCATGGTTTTCTCGGCCATCTTGGTCTACCACTGTGTCTACCATTGTCTACCTGTAGTAGACAGAGGTACACCAAGGTACACCAACATAGACCAAGGTACACCAAGGTAGCCACACTGGGGCTACGGAGGGTAGACACATGTAGACATAGGCCTGTGTCTACCCCCTGGTCTACCCCAGTAGACAGACCCCTCTGTCTACGAGGAGTCGGAACGCACTTAGTCCCATTTACCCTCCTGAATGGTGAGCACTCACTAAAAGGGGCTATTTCAGAGGGTGAACACATGGAATCGACTTCAATAGACCTCCGCATGTTGCGCGCACATGTATCGAAAAAAGCTGATGCGTACCAGCTGTGCCGTGCCGTTGCCGTGCTGCTGTCGTGTTGTTGCCGTTCGGCGATCCTGGCACCCGGGGACCGCCGACATCGGCATCCCTGGCCCTTCAGTAAAGAATGTGAAAGCAGGCGATAAAACCCTGCTGAGGTGAGGGATCTGGCCCGGCGGGGACGGAAGATCTACCGCATCGATCCTCTCATAATTCGTTGATATGGAAGACAGTGTAAGAGCACCCCGCAGTTACTATTCCCTTGTCAGCCGTGCCCAAGCCGTTCACTGCTTGACGATTCGTCCTGATTCTGGAAACTTTTCAAGTTGTACAACAGGCACTGGAAAACGAACAGAGACCATATTTACCTGCGCTGGGAAATGCCATATGGACACACAAGTGAGTTATGGCAGTTATGCTTTACTGTTGAATTTTGGCTTTTAAATGTAAACCCAATCAAACGAAGATCCGTTCCTCGAAATATTAACGGGCGCGTCGTCAACTTAACCGTCATTCCATGGAACATTGGCAATTGTTTCACTCGTCACAAATCATATCTGGGCTCGCGCTATCCGTGGATTCAATTCAATTCAATTCAAATTCCATTAGAGTGCGCGCGGGCCCCTGGGGGCCCATGTAGCACTATACGTATTACAGGGATGTCTACTAGCAGGTGCGGGGAGAGGTCATTCAAGGAGTGCGTTTGGTAGGTAAGGTGGACAAGGGAGGTACGCTGTGAGGGATGTATTTGAGTTATCCGTGGATCCCTCGTATTGACCCGAATAAGGTCAGCAAACGCTCGGACCACGCGATAGGTCTGCACTCCACAGATAAGCACTGCATATCTTTAATCCTGTTCGCCAGAGTGTCCGCTCGCAAGTTGTCTGGAACTCGTGAGAGGGTGTATTCCCCATCAAAGATAATTAATTGTGCGCACCTTTGAAGCATTTTGCCGGGGGTCCGTTTACCGGGAATACGACTTGTGGATCTAGCATAGCGCCCAGTGACCGCCGACATCGGCGTCTTCCGGCCCTCCAGTGAAGACTGGTGGAAAACGATAAAACCCTGCTGAACTGAGGGATCTGGCCCGGCAGGGATGGGTGATCCTTCGCATCGATACTCTCATGATTCATGGATCTGGTAGACAGTGTAAGAGCGCCGCACAGGTAGCATTCCCTTGTCAGCCGTGCCAAAGCATTTCACTGTTTGACGATTCGCCCTGATTCTGGACCGCTGAGACCACTGTGGAAAAGGTCTGGTTTTGGTAGGAGCGGAACTGTCAGCGAGGGCCCGATTAATGACTGGGATTTCAAAACGGGTTTTCCTACGAACCCGTAACAATGGACGCGACGAGGGCGAGGAACATACAGGATGGGCGGGTTTGTTGAACATCACGTTAAGGATCAAGAGGGGGAGCAAAAGCAAAGACATTCGAGAAAAGAGTGGGAAAGGTTGCAAGAGAGGATGCCGTGGACATCATGCAACCATTGATAGATTCTTGGCTTCATGCATCTTGGTAGGGTGATTGCAGATCGCAGGAAACTTGCCGAAGCTGTGCGATCTTGAATTACACTACACAGCTTCGCGATGCGCGAGGAGGATGTTTACATTTTGAGACAGCGAGAAACGCCGGTCCAGACCATCTACCACGTCGTTCTGCAAGACATACATCTATGCAGACCAGGATCTCGTCGGATGATTCCCGTCCAAGATTTTGGAGGTTTCAGGCAACATCCAGAGGCGGATCTTCGAAAGGCCCGAATCCAGAGAAGATCCTTGGGACGCAGCTGGAAATTCCACCTTCAATCGAGAATAAATAACGCACTCGTGAACAAAGACTGATTGACCGCTTTACGACGACTGCGCGATGCTCTTGTTTGAGGCTCGAGTTAACACAGATAGGTGGAAGTCTAGATCTGTTGGGACACTGCCAAAATGAAGATACACAGTCACAGGACGATTAACTCACACAGAGGTTGTTTGCATTTGCCGAAGGAGGAGGTTGGACAGAAAATTACTTACTAATCTCGCGACTTTGGTGACTCCGACTCGTTTTCCTAGAGCAAGATCGGATGACACGTACGTGCAATAAATCAGCCTCAAGTAAGTGCGTTTTCTAAACTCTACATCAACGGGTTGAGGACTGATCTCTCGCGAACCCACCGGTCAGAACATCCCTCCATCAAATGCGTCACGCCAGCCTCTACCACCTTCGCCGTCTCCCCTGGCGTTCCCCACCCCGTGCGCGGCGTGATCGCGACTAAATGCTATCTCGGGCACATCAGCACCACCTATGTGGGAGATGGAAAGTAAAAAACGCACCGCGCCCATGTGTTTTGCAGCCACATTCGGCATGTGCGGTTTTATCTCCCCACAGTGCGCGCGATACGCGGTCAAAAACGCATCGATGAGCTCGTTCGCAGACGCCGCTGTGTCCGAGGCAGGCTTGAACAGCGCTACTGTGTGCATCTCGGCGCAGAACTGGCCCACGTCGAGCGCCGCCACGCCTGGCTTCGCAAGCTCCCAGTCAATGACATGCACCTTGTCGAGTGAGTCAGTTCCGGCGCCGGTGCGGAGGCTAACAAAGACGTTCGCAGGGCAAAAATTGCCCATAGTTAACGTGTCGCGGGAAGTGTAGATTTCGGGCGTGCGCTCCTCAATGATGGCGCGGATATCATCTAAATCGCTCTCGCATACGGGTTCAGGGAGGAGAGCGACGGCGGGCAGGTTGTCCGTCGTCAGTGTGGATATGAGGCGACCGTAGGTGATCCAGGCCGCGACTTTCTGAGAGCAAGGACAACATTTCGTTTCGTCAATGAAGGATGAAATGGATTGGCAAGAATATTACCTTGGCCTGTTCGTTCTTCTCGAAGAAATCCAACATGGACGGGTTGAGGGAGCCCCACGCGTGAAGCCGCCCGAGGAACTCGCCGAGAGCAAGGCCGATCTCCCGTGCAACGACGGGTGTCGGTGGTGAGCTCAGCAACAATTCTTTCAAGGTGAGCGAAGACTCCCCGCAATAGTCCATAATGATTACATGGGCTTCCTCATCGAAGTGGTACACTCCAGGTACAGTGGCACGCGGCCCGAGATTAAGGCATTCGTTGACTAGTTTCAGTGCCTGCACCTCAAAGCCCTGCAACGCAGGGAAACCAATACGTCAAACACGATAAATCATCATGATATTTCGCATACCTGTCTCTCGATCCCGAGGGAAACTTCCGGCGCCTCCAGAGTATGCGCTCTAGCATGCTTTAACACCACTGTGGAGCGCGTCTCGTATGGCGTCTCGAGGTGCAGGCGATACGTGAAGTTCTTAGTTACTCCACCTAATGGCGTGACAAGCGTACTCGCGAATGGCGTCGCAGAGAGATAAGCGTGGACGCCGTCGACAGTGGATAGATCGAGTTCCCTAGACGTCATGCTGGGGATTTTGCAGGTAAGTTATGCTGATGTCAACTCGTGATCCGGCTACTTAAGAGGACAAAAGTCCAGCGGAGTCATCATCAGACGGAGTCAGTCAGGATCTGGCGGTCGGTTCCGCAAATCAGTTCGAATATGTGTTTGAACTTCGTCGATCAGGGATTTGCGATGTGGGTAATGTGGGGCTACCGCGTGCATCCGAAACCGACTGGCTGTTGTCACTTATAAGAATCGAGGTCAATACTGAGGTTCGCTTGAATTGATCGGCCATCCAGTAAGATGAACCTACAGGAAAACGGCAGGAGACTCGGAGTGGAAGTCTCGAGGAGAAGAGGAATTTCACGAACAATAACGATAGTTAGATGAGAATCAATTGGTCCCGAAGTGTCGATTTAGAAACTGTGCAGGATAGTTGCAGGATACGCAGACAAATGGACAATCAGTCAATTCAACTTGAAGCGATGAAAGCAGGAAACAAAGAGATGCATGTGGCTGTGTCTCACCACTCGTCACATCAGAAGTCACTTCGATCGCATCAATAAACATGGCCACACTCCCAGTCTCTCGGGCCCTGCTGCCCGCCCTTTTTGCTTCCCATCGTCTCACAAGAGAAATATCTCTGGGATACAACAATATATGATAGAGGCTTTTTAACTTTGTATCTCTGTGGACAATCCCACCTATAGCTTCGCATCTGGATGGCCGACAAAACTTCTGCGGTGGCTTGTGCCTTGCTTGTGCCTCAGAGTGCCTCAGGGTGGCGGCCCGTGGCAGCTTGGTGGCAATAGTGCTGGTAGCCTGAGGTTTCGTACTACATAAATGGATCTACGGCTTATCATTTGATAGAACGTACCTATCCTCAAAATCTCAAGCCATGACCGAAAGCAACGAAACATCCGTCATGCTCGGTTTTTTGGAACTTGGTCCTTGGTTACGGGCGCCAGCGGACCGCTGCTCTTCACTGCGAGCTTCTGGATCCTGATCGAGCACTGGAAACCTCTTACATTGTACAAGAGGTGCAAAGTACAACGAACGAACGATTCCAAAACTCCACCGTCATAATCGAGCTCCGCTCGCACCCTACATGTCGCCCGCTCTCATTGTTCTGCTCTAAGCAGAACCTTCGCACGCCGTTATAAGGGGCAGTGTTTGCACCGCCAACTCGTTGAAATCAAGATCGATCCCAGACTCCTCGCCATTCTCGATTAAGGGAGACAGAAGGGTATTGGTCTGGTCCACAACGAAAGAGATGTTCCCCGCAGCACTGGCGAAGTCGCCGGCGGAGGCCGCTGTACCAGCATTGTTGACCGCTCCTACAATCGAGGTAAATAATGCCTGGTCCTGGTTGAAGCTTCGCAGAGAAATCAAGTCAGTTCTAGGGACCGTAAAGCGAAAAAGTCTCCTCACGGATCGCGCAAGACCAAACCGACGGCCTGAATTTGCTGGGCGTCGGACTGCAACTGAGCGATGTTGCTCAGGACAGCGGTCGTGTTGCAACCGGCGGCCGCTGAGTCGTCAACAGTGTCCCTGGTGTCAAAAGGAAGCGGAACTATTTCGGAGGGACTTAGTGAACAAATATCACAAGCGGTTCACTACCAACCTGCGACGACAAGGGACGCAACCAAAGCGAAGAGCATGAGCGTGGATTTGTTGAACATGGCGGAAAGAATTGTTGAGGAACAAAAGAAAAGACGGTGAAGAAATGAGTTGGAAAGGTTGTTAGAGAGGAAGCAAAAGGACACCAGGTGAAGAAACAACATGCATGAAGGCGCCCTTTTGTAGGACTTCTTCGACTTGTCCTTGACTATCACTGATATGAGATCTCGACCTTGGCCTTCACAACGTGCGTTGGCAAGGCGAGAGTAGCTCACCTAACGACTTCGAGTTTGTAGAATCTCGCTGTTCTCAACGAGGAAGTTGCGCATTTTTTAGCCCAGCGAGGCACCACGCCATATCAGTCGTGTTTGAGGCGTACAACCAGTCTTCAGGGAATCGAGCGGGTGGTTACATGTTCGGCGCGTCTTTCGGCCAAGATCGCAACGACGGCGGGAGAATGATCAGAGTGCCGATCTTGATGGATAACGTTGATGCAGATTGACCTCGTACGTGACTGGCAGCAGCTCGTCGGACAGAGTCTCTGTACTGGAGGCAGGGCAGTTAAAATCTAGAAACACAATGTGATATGGGCCAGCTCTAGGGTTCTTCTTTGACCAGTCGAGGGGAGCGCCTAGCTAGTCATGGAAGTCGAGTAAGTACTGCAGCAGGCTTCCATGGTGATATTCGATCAAACATCACATAGATCACGAAGAGCGGCACAGGTAGTGATCGGGCATAACGACTATGGGACCGTTTTTGGCCAACATCCGTTCTTCCGCATTTCTGTTCGCCCGGCGCCGTAGAAATGTGGTAGGTAGGTAGGTAGAATAACACGGCCGGTCCCGCTGAGGAACGCCGGGGCCCAGGAATTATCTAAGTATACACGCGATAACACTACGTCCCTCTACGTCCCTGGACTGAGGCAGTGGACTCCTCTGTACACCCATAGCCGAGCTCACGGACGCAATCTTTCAACTCGCCGCGGTAGAACTACAAGAAATTCAAAGAGGGGTGAAATATCAGCCCATGCATACGACCAGATCAAGTATCCCTCAGGCGGAACAAGGGAACAGCATAGAATAATTCGAGGACATCGCGCATATTTAGCCACGAGAGCAATGCTTGATCTAGGTGGAATATCGGGTGTGGTGTATGGGGCGCCGTTGCGGCCTTCTCCACGTATGTGGTTCGCTGGTTGGGGGTTCGACTCCCCCCACCCGAAGGTGTTAGGTCCGACCGATTTTTTTCCCTTGAAACTCGTATATTTTTCCTGGGAAAGTCGAACTACGAAGTTCCGACCGCTTCGGTTGCAGAATTAATTCCGTTGACCGCCGATGTTCATTCCGCGTACTACCTAATGTCACCAGTCTTCGGTGAGTCTCCGAAATGAATCTCTAACCACATCTGGAGAGCCAACTTCATCTTCAGATGGCATTCGACGCAGGAGTCCAAGCTGCGGGCCGTTTTTTAATAGCCTAGGTCCCTCATGTCGGTAGAAATTCAATCATTGGGACATTCGTGCGGATATGTACACAGCGGCACTTTCATCGTGCCCTTCTCCGGGCCGATCTTGTTCTGAGTACAGCGATATTAAAACCGCTTTACGACTTCCTCCTCCAGGAACTCATCCAAAGTGCTAAATTGAACGCCGAGCGCGACGAGGTCCGGATTAGGCACGGGCGTGTCTTTGTACAGTCCGAATTCGGACTGGTAGTCGAACTACGCCGCACCACATCAGAGCTATTTTTTTCAACGAGAACGAGAGATTGGCGTACCATGACATCCAGTTCCTCGAGACCGTGAGTATCTATAGCCTCAAAGGCGACTGGCTTTCCAATGGCTTGAAAAATAGATAGAAAGAAAGAGGGTGGTACAATTAGCGTACGGAAATCCGCTGAGACCGGCACCTCGCACCTGCAGATATCTTCTCGGCGAACTCTGGGTAAGTGAGGACGGCGCTCACGACGGGGAGCACCTTCCCCACGACGAGCGCAGCCTTCGCCACATCAGCCGAATCGTAGTTCTTAAACAGGGCGACAACGGAAGGGCCCAAATCGCGTTCGATCCAGGTAAAGCTTTGCGTGGATTTGTCGCTGTATCGGATGGGGATGGTGTAGCCCGCGCCCGCGCTGACGAGCGATCCCATCCTATTATTTGATAGTAAGTAAACAATCTGCAGGGGGTGATTTAGTGCTGTAAGGACGCACTTCCACAGATTTTCGCTGAACCAGCCGGTGTAGACGTTGGCGGCGGGGATCCCGGACGCGAGGAGATATTCCCAAATGATGGCTTTGTCTGATAAAGAGTATCATTCATACATCAGCAAGCGGTATTTGCCCAGAAGAACTCGCTCACTGTCAAAGTGGTACACAGTGCTGTACTTCCCACTCGAGGTCGTTGTCGCGTTTGGCAACCCGCTGAATTGATAATTCATTAGGTTGGACATTAGGCTTGTTGAGGGAAGTGCGAAAGCAGCGTACCTCCACACAAAGAATTTCACGCCGACCTCCTTTGCGGCATCTACCAGGTTCTTCCCCTGTTCAATCTCCGCCTCGCCATTCGGGGTACCCGGGAAGACCTCCGGATCCCAGAAGTTTGTCACCTAGTCCGTCAGACAATTTAGCGCCAAAGCAATGCACGGAAAGAACTTGTTGGAACTCACCCCGAAAACGACTTCACTCCCCTCAAGGGCCGCTCGGATGGAGTCCTTGTTACCTAGAGTTCCCTCGACGACCTCGATTCCTCGCTCCTTCAGCACCTTACCCGCGGTAGAGTTCGGGTTGCGCGTTACTACGCGCGGCGTGAAGGTCCCGTCCTTCAGAACAGCGTTCAGCACCGAGGAACCTGATGATTGGACGCTTTCGTCAGTTTACGTTCTAAGCATGAAAATGCAATGGCGTGCCTTGAGTTCCGGTTGCACCAAAAATCGTGGCGATGCGCATTGTGAATGTATGTAATGAGGTGTCGATTGGTTGGTCGGTCGATATAGTTGACCATGGGCCATGGCAATGCAGTATATATACGATGAGGCTATATCGGGCATCAAAACCGAGTCATTCTGTGAGCTCGGTCTTACTCGGTCTCGATGCTCCGTATAGCCCGGCCAGTAATATGGATTTGCTGGTGCACCCGGCGGTGTTCCGCATCGTGCTGCATGAGGTCCAGACCCGAATGATCCAGCCAGCCTCCAAAAATATTTAGCCACAAGACCAATATGACTGCATTCACATTGCCCAGCTTTCAAGTTTCAAGCCAGTTTTCTCAAAGCTTTCCCACATCTTGCCCCACATTCCCATGAACCAATGCAAACTAAGGCAGACCACCAGATCTTCTTGAATAAACAAGGTTAGACACTGCGAGGAGTGCGCATCAAAAAACCGAAAGAACCCGAAAGGAGCGGGGTGAGGAGTAAGACTCGGAGTCTGGTTGAGAGTTGAAACAAGGTTGAAAATGGGCTACACGTGACCTTCCGTTTTGTTTCCGAGTGATGGGTTTGTCATCCTCAGAATGTATTTGTCATCGCAGGCCCACGGTTTCGGCAAGGTTTCAAAATTCTCGTTGTCATCCTGAGCCTCCGTCGCACTCTCTGCTACCTTATCCCATTGATTCAGTCTCACCCCTATTCAAACGCCGTGGGCCCGAAGCATTTTTTTTGCTGTAAAAATTGAGACCGTTCATTTTTTAATCGTATCATTGTTCTGTTCGCAATCGAGCCAGGACGATAACAAGTTCAACGGAGACTCGAACTTGGAGCACCTGAATACTCAAACGTGTTGTGCAACTTGTAAGAAAAAAATGGAGTTCAACTAAGAATAGATCCTGGCCCGGGCCCCGCAATTGGTGGTGGTGAGGCAGTGGCGCTGCTTTCTTAGAGCCACACTTCAGGATCGAGCTCCTAGTGATGATGCTTCGGTCAGGACTCCAGTGCAAGAAAAAGAAACATGGGCTTCCATCCCTTGACCTTTTCTCAGTTCTGCCAGCCTTTCTCGCGTGTGTAGATATCGACTCGTTTCACTTTGTCGGTTGTGCGGGTCTCTTTGAACACGATAAAGAGATGGAGTTATAAGTTTTCCATTCCCTGACCAACCACCTTCTTTGAACTCCATGTTATGTTCCGCGTCTCAAGTCCTTACACGTCTATGCGCAAAATTCAAATTTGCACATCAAAAATGGGGATATTCTTACCCTGGCCTGGCCAATCTGCATCGCGGCTTTTTCAGTGCTACATAGGGCTGCCCCACCGTCCCGTCAACCTGTGCGACCGTCAAAATAGGGGCTGTCTTTCCGGAATTCTGGACTCCAGACGGTATGGGACGGCCGACCAAATCACTTGCCTGAACCAGAAGTCTTGATAAATGGAGGAATTATTTTCACTACAAGGCGTCTTCAGCTCTAGGACATATTGTTTGGCACTTGCTTAGGCGGATGAAGCAGTTTCAAGCTGGGTTGAAACGGAATTGATGTGAAGTACACGAGAAGTGGCTGATGCGAGGCGATTCTCCGACCCGAATACTCAGAGGGGTGGGCGCGTACCGGCATTCCATACATGAGAACATGGTCACGGACTAAATTCCTGCTCATGCCTGGCCTTATCAAGGGTAGAAAGAGCATGTTGCACATTCAATTCATTCAACCAATCTACGGCTGTCAACGACCGCCTTTCCCCGTCCCGTAAATGCTTTCGGCTAAAGAAGGGCTCGACGGGAGAGAACGGCATGTCGTTGACGGTATTCGTCACACCCGTAAAGACGGGGACGGTGGGCAGCCCTATTTTTGACCACTAGGGCGTAACTTGGTGGCTAGTAGTTGTCGTCAGGATTTAGCACGCACACCGCCAAGCCGGTGAATAAAGTGCCCAAAGTGTACTGTACCATTTCGACCATAGGTTCAGGTGACGGGTGACAGGGGGTCGTGAACTGAACCTATTGGGTATGGGTGATGGTGACGGCGAGTTTTCGTGGCCCAAATAGGCTAAAAAATGTGAAAATTCCTCCTCCGGCAGTTGCCGGATTACCATAAATGGCAATTTTACCGTGATAGCCGAGGAATGAACATCAAAGAAAATGAACATGTGCAGTGACGGGTGACATACCGTGAACCTACGGTCGAAATGGTACAGTAGTCTAAACTGTAAGAATCAGTAGACAAATCAGTACTTAAGCTAGAAGCTGCACCTGAAATCCCAAGTTTGTAGTGTGCTCAAGCTGCAGAACCTATGCGCAGTTTCAGCAGAGCAGGAACCTCCAGTTACAAATTGAGCAGCACATGCCGAAGACAACGGATTCGGCAACCGCTTCGGCGGCATTGAAATATTAGAGGGGTCGTCCCATGCCGTAAGTCCGCAGCTCCGTCATACGAAAAATTTCAGCTTCAGCGGCGCCGAAGCGATTGCCGAATTTTTGTCTTCGGCATCAATTTCGGTGCTGCTGACTTAGGGCATCAAACCGTCCCGTATTTTTACGGACAGACGGCCCGTAAAAACGGATACGTCCCCGTACCGTCGACAAGCTTGACACAGTCTCGGACGGTACAGGGACGTGACGGGGCAACCCGTAAACGTAACCCCCCGTAACCGTCCGTTTACGCGTCAAATACGCGTTAGCAAATCAGCATCCCGAGGATCACGATTAGCGACTCAGATCGTACGGAACAACTTGCCGATCATCGCAGAACCACTGCGAGGGAGTGCCGGGATCAATGCCGCCATATATCAGTGATCCCGCGCCGTCCGATGAAGCTTGCCGGACCTGCCGATAGCTCCGATCTTATTCAAGGACTTGAATCCGACTGATTTTGGTGCGTGTGAGGCCGGGCATAGACTTTTCTGGAGTGCGAGGATAACTTGGACCATCTTAGCCCCATGTTAGCTCTGAAATTATTCAAACCTCCCTTTGGATTGGCAAAAGCCGTAAATACGGCGTAAACGGACGGTACGGACGGGACCCGTCCCGTTTGGTTCACTCTACCTGGTGCTGACGGACGGCTGAGGGCGTGGCGTAACAAAAATACGCCGTAATTATTACGCCCGTGGGCGTAATACGTACGGTTTGATGCCCTATGCCTGACTGAAGGATTCCGCTCCGCTGGAATTGTCCCTTGAACTCATAGCTTCTAGTGAAGCTTCACATTACAAGCTTAGGATACCAGGTGTGCTTTCATAAGTACTGCGTTCTACTGATTCTTACAATTTTAGACTAAACGGCTTTGCGATGCGACGGCCATCATTGACATGCGAAGCCATCACGCCACAGCCACCGTGACACATTGAACCGCAGCAGCCAACCGCAGCACTTTCCTCTTCACCTACCTCAAAGGCTCGACCGGTCTAACCACTCAGCTTCCTCTTGTCCTGCTTCGGTCTCTTTCCCACTCGCCGCGAAAAACTGAGCACCGACTGCCGGCCACTCGAGTCTGGATATGCGACTCTTGCCTTTCCCTGCCGCATTCTTCCGGAAGCAGAACTCTGGTCCTCCGACAGTCCAGATCATTCCACATTCTCAAGTCCGTACGATAACACGCGGAACTGTACTTTGGCGATAAGCGTCTGGCGGTGGGCATGTTTAGCTTCGATTCGGTAACTTGCATGCCACGGGCTCTGTGATATGTCGGTTTTTTCTCGTCCACAACGCCACCGATTCCCTGCTCTGCCCGTTTATGAAGCCGGGTCTCACACGTCGTACTTTGGGGCCCTCTGTGCCCATTGACTTGGCATTCTCCCGGTACTAATTTGAGAAGGGCTGTATCTCGAGACGATAACCTCAGAGCACATGTGGGTGGTACGATTGAGTCTCAAGACTACCCAGGGAATTATAAGATGACATTGGTGTCGTCTCGTTTTCTATCCCACTGACCAGCCATGGTCATCATCGATCCCGTCCGACGTTCCTCTGATGCCGAACCCACTTCGTCGGTCACTCCGTCGGTCAGCGACGAGAAGTACGACGAGAAGAACGAGAAATCTTCTATCCAGATCGCTGAGCCTGTTACGGGCGAGGTATATGATGACTTGCGGGAAATCGACCTCGACGAAAACGGCAAGGAACGGCCCATAGGTACGCGTTTCCTCGTCTCAAGACAAAACCGACCACAATATCGTTAGTCACGGACGTCGACGTCGCCACTAGGCTTATCTCTCTCGAGGATGACCCCACCTTGCCTGCCTTCACGTTCAGGATGTGGTTCCTAGGCCTTGGTTTGTTGTTTCATCCCACCTCGTTCGCATCTTGAATAACCCAACTCGTAGGCCTCAGCTGCTTCGGCGCGGTCCTGGGCCAGATCTTCTACTTCCGCCCGCAAACCATCTCAGTCTCCCAGCTCTTTCTGCAAATCCTCGCCTACATCCTCGGCGTCCTCATGCAGGAGATCATCCCGGGTCCCTACAACGACCGTTACGGCTACAAGACGCCTAACAATGCCTTCTGGCGGTTCATGAACCCGGGGCCATTCAGTGCGTTCGGCGTTCCAATTCTTGATCAGACTAATCGGAAGCAGACATGAAGGAGCACGTCGCGATCACCATATTCGCGAGCACCGCTGCAGGCTCTGCCCTCGCTATCAGCATCTTTGCCGCCGACGAACTCTACTACAACATCCAGCCCAATGCGGGAGTGGGGATCTTCACGCTCATTGGCAGCCAGCTCTTGGGTTACGGTCTTGGTGGTAAGCGACATCCTTTAACTTTGTTTCAGGCGCCTATCTAACGATTCTCGTTCAGGAATTATGCGCTCGTTCCTGGTCTATCCGACGTACATGGTCTTCCCGAGTCTGCTACCCACCGTACAGCTCTTCGACGCCCTCCACCGCGGCAAGAAGATTTTCCTGCAGAAAAAGCGCGTGCGCTTCTTCTGGTCGTGCTTCATTGCGATATTTATCTGGGAGTGGTTCCCGGAAGTAAGTTATTTCGTCCTTGACTCCATCTGGATTGTTGACAGTCGGTTACGGTGACAGTTTATCGCGCCGTGAGTATCTCACAATAATCCCGTATGCAGTTCTCACCAGTGGAACGTAGAACTCTCACGGGGATCAGCATCTTCTGCCTTGCCAAGCGAGACAGCCCATGGTTCACGCGTATCTTTGGTATCCACCCTTCTTTCGTTCCCTGGCAATTCTTGTTGGCTCAGCGCTATTGTTTAGGCGGTGCGGCGGGTAACGAAGGCCTCGGTGTCTTTGCCTTCTGTTTCGATTGGAACTATGTCGGTGAGGCACATCTCCAGTCCATCTCTCTCCCTCACTGAGTGCCATTATCTACGTCGCATTCCAGGCAGTGGCGGTTAGTCCTACTATTCCGCCTGCTATCTGATATCTCACCAATCTGTAACGGGGTTTTCTCTCTCGCAGGTGGTTCTTTGGGCGCCCTCTTCACACCGCTTTCCACCCAGCTATCGCTCTATTTCGGGACCCTTATCTGCATGTACGGCTCCATTTACATCTATTGCCGGTCCGTACTCACACATGCCGATCACGCCAGCATCGCGTTCTGCGCACTATATGCGAACAATGTCTGGAATGGGCAGAATTTCCCGTGGCTGTCTCAAGAGCTGTTCTACGAAAACGGCACGCAGTACGACCAGCTCGCGATTCTAGACGAGAACTTCCGCCTCGACAAGGCCGCGCTGGACGTTCAGGTACGCCCCCATTACCGCGCCAGGTATCCTAGCCTGACGCGAATTCACAGGGCCTTCCGTGGTTCGCAAGCTCCCAGGTCCTGACGAAGATTGGGACAAATCTTTCCATCGGTGCGACTATCACCCATGTCATACTCTGGTATGGCAAAGACATCCTCGAAGTTATCAGGCGGTACCGGGTATGCTTGATCGTCTAAACCTCTATTTTTTCAGTTCTGCCTGACTTTCCGGTATACTAGGCGGGCGATGCATATGATCTTCACCTCGCGAAGATGAAGGTGAACCCATCCGACAACTTCCTCTGAAGCATCTTTGTCTTATGCATTACTAGGTATACCCCGAAGTACCAATGTGGTCAGTCTAGTTTCTCTCCCGAAAGCTCCCGAATCGCTTATCCTTCACGTTAGGTGGTATATCCTAGTCTTCATTGGCAGCTTTGCCATGGCAATGGCCACGGTCTACACCGGCGGCTCGGGGATGCCAGGGTCTATACTTAGCTCCCGGTTCAATCAAGTTTTTGCTGAATGATTTTTTAGATGGGGTCTGGTAGTCGGGATCATCATTTCTGCGGTCTTCCTCCCCTTCGTCACTACCGTGTACGCAATCACTGGATTCACCACCAGCATGCAGAACCTGGTTCAAGTGAGTCGTGCTCGTACTCACCTAGTTCATGCCACTCATAACGCCACAGATCATCGGCGCTTCCATAATGCCGGGTTCCCCGCAGACGAATATGTATTTCACCTTGTACGGATTCAACACCCTCCAACAAGCCCTCGCGCTCGTTCAGGATCTGAAAATGGTACGTCAACTCGGCGGAATTTTACTGCCGACATGTTCTAATCTGCGCGACAGGGAGTAAGTATTACGGCTTCTGCAGAAAAAAGGGTTTGATTAAATCTGGGCCACAGCAATACACCAAACTTCCGCCGCGCGTGACGTTCACCGTTCAATCTGTTGGCACTGTAGTCGTGCGCACTATTTCTCTACTTCGATTACCACAGCTCAACGTCATTCAGGGCGGTCTTTTGAACTACGTGATTATGAAAGTGATCATCAGCACCCACCGAGAGATCCTCCTGGACGTTCAAGGCTCTAATATTGTACGATTTTATTTTCACTCTTGTGCTTGCTTATAACTGATTGCATATCCAGTGGTCTGGCCAACAAGTCCAGGTAGGCTTATCTCGTTAGTGGACGTGAATAACATACAACAATTCCTTATAGTCCTTCAATGCCGATGCAGTATCGTGGGGCGCCCTCGGGAACATCCTGTACGCACCGTCCGGTCGATACGGGGTCAGTGCCTCTCTTCTCCTATGTCACCCATCCCTGACCCAAAATAATTGGTTCAGATTGTCCCTTTCTCCATCCTCATCGGCCTCATCGTGCCCGTTCCCTTCTGGATCCTGCATCGCTACTTCCCAAAGCTCGGCGCCAAACATGTCATGACGCCGATTCTCTGCTGTGTGTATTATTACCTTCCCGCACTCAGACTCATATATATTCCGCATATCAGGGACGCTGGGCTACCTCTCCGTCGGAATCAACACCTCTGTCTTCACGACATTCTTGCTCGCCGTCTTCTCTCAGTACTACCTCCGCCGTTACCGCCCGCGCTGGTTCCGCAAGTACAACTTCCTCCTCTCCGCCGCGCTCGACGGAGGTACCCAGGTGCGCTGACATCGATCTTAAAGACACTCGGATGAACTGACTGGTACGCCCAACAGGTGATGGTCTTCGTGTTCACCTTCGCGGTCGGCGGCGGCAGTGGCAAGGTGTCCACCATGCCGAATTGGGCATTGGTGAGTCGTCATATCTATGCATTGCTCGATTATTGACGGGCCTTGCTAGAACCCGGTGGGGAATCCGGACTACTGCATGAGATTGACGTAGGGTAGTTTTGTGTTACCGGCAGTCGCTTGATATGTAAATTGTTGAAAACCCGAGTTGTTGATGTAAAGCGTTGAAAACCTGAACGGGGGCCTGGGCGATAAGCACCGAGTTCGGCGTCGCGTGTGTTGGCAGCCGGATGGGAGAGTCAGCGATTGTGCGTTTTTTGTTGGTAGAATCAGTTCGGCCAACGCACCACCGAATGTAAGTCCAATCTTATGGCCGACTACGCGATGGATTATGTGCTTTTTTTTCTTTTTGATCACATCGCTCGAGCTGGCCGCTGAAAATTCCACTAACATTGAAGGGGAAGATGGAGACTGGCACTACGTCCGTAGTTGAGAGTGAGCGATCGGAGACCAGGGTCCATCGACGTCCATCGGTTATCCACGACAGACAGACACAGTCTCCCAGCTCCAGTGACTCGGCAACTCAGTGACACAATAACCGAGGAATGTCAAGCTGACTTGCCAAATTGACTTGCGCTGCCAGCGGAGTTTGAATTTGGCTGGGTTGACTTGCGTGACTTGTGCGGGCGTTGACTTGTGCTTGTGCTCGCTTAGAGCCATTCTCCCCACTCAAAATAAAAGTATCCTATCCTCCCAGCCACCTCTCACACACTCTGCAACTACGCCAGGGTCCTCAACACTACCCTCGGCAGCGACCGACCACATTTGATGGCATCAGTTGCCTTCGTCGTCGTCGCCCAGCGCGCTCACCACTGGCTAATATTTTTCATGTCCCTCAAAATTTTTAATAGGCTAGGACGACCCCCAATTGCCTCTTTCTGGAGTACCCTCTATAGGAGGACAGAGGGAAACTGAATAAGTAATTGCGAAATAACGGGAAGTCAGAGTCAAGATGAAGTCAAGATGAAAAATATCCCACTGAAGACAGGGATGTCATGTCATCCCATGAACGCGAATTAATTTGCAAGTTGATTTGGTGACTTGCTGCCCGAATCCCCGCACAAGTCAATTTGCCAACGAGGATAGGGTGGCCAGCTACATCAGGGAGCAGTTCAACTTCGAACAATGAGGTGCAACACTCTTCACAGTGAGTCGAGGCCAATGATTCATTATTTAGGTATATTGGAACACAGTTCAGTGTCAATGGATGGTCCCAATGCCTGGAGTAAGTGAGCGCAAGTACAAGTCAACCTGCACAAGGAGTAACTTGTGCAGGCGTCGAGTTGTACATTATAGATTCAACTGAGTACCATTTACATCAGTTCAGGTTTGAAGCTCTCTGGGTACCTACTCTGCATTCATCAATTCCTCGTAGATATTATTTCATGGCGAAGGATGCCTAAAACATGAATGGTGTACCAGCCTTGAACTTAGCTTTTCACTGGGTATTGAGCAAATACCTAGGTCAGATTGTCCAATCAAGGAGTGTCAGTCCCTATTGAGCTTATAGACAATCATTCCACACAGTTCTGGACCCTCAAATCCTTCCCTGAAGTACTTGTACTTGTCGGTACACAGATGGTGTTCATTTTGCGATCAATCTAAGAGTCGCAGTGGCTGGTGAAAATGTCAGTGAGTAACACATGGAAAATTTGGCTTAACCCACCCAGAGCTATATACGAGGATCCAATGACCCCCAGAGAATCTCCGGATGTAACAGGACATCGGGAATGTGCCCAAGTCGGGGCCGACATTTGTGCGGGGGGTGGTCACGTGCACACGACAAATTCTATTGTTGAATTCCACGCCAATTCAGGATTTTCAACCATTCTTGGAGATGTATAAGGCTGTATAAATCCCAGGGGATGCACAAGTCAACGATCGGACCGCCCATTCCAAGTTGAATACCATTGTTATGTCGAACATATTGGCCGTGATGCAGAGAAAATGACCAGACAGCCCCGCAAACTGGAGGATATAATATTCAGGTTATATAAGAGGCCCTTGCATGGTCAGAATGACTTCAATGCAGCGGGAATGTGCTCAAGTCAATGGCGACAAACTGACTTGCGCAAGTCACAATTGTGACTTGCACGTAAGCATGTTGACTTGTGCGGGCGACAAATTGACTTGCGCACCCAAATCCACGCACAAGTCAATACAAGTCAATCTGCGCGGGCACAAGTCAATTTGGCAAGTCAAAAAGTGAACCCTCCACAATAACCGGCGTAAGCGTTGTAGAACAAATTATCTCGGGCCATGGGGTCCATGTTCCGCCAAGGCTCGTCGAGGTTTAAATACAAGACAATTCCTCTCAATACACGTTCTTATTCAATTGAACATTGACGCAGACTCTGGGCGAATGATGGATCAAACGATCAAGGGCATAGTTGCAGCGTCTGTGGGACTCGAGCCATAAGAAGGTTGTGTTTTTCCATCCCCTCCAGTATGTTAGAAAATCGAACGGGCAAATGCACGGGCTAGACCGAAAGGTTCGTTGCTTCACAAGAAAGTGAAGGTCAAACTCGGCTGAACGTTCGAATGAATAAAATCATCGGTGGTGTACGCTGCACCGTTTAACAGTGTTCTCGGCATGTCGCCCGTGCGCCCCGGGTTCGACTCCCGGCGGTCAAATGTGGAGGGTGCGTCTATCTTTTATCCCCAGTATGTATCATCCCGAAAGCGGCGTCTTCATCGAAATACTATAGATTATGCGCGAGATACAGGGCCCTGCTGAAATAGTTGGGTTCATGAAACCCTATATCTTGGAGGTGGATAGTGGCTCGCGCCCATCGTCCAAATTTTGTAGAACAACGCGTCCATCGCGGCTGAACAGGGTGATCACGTGGGGGCGTTTCCACGTGACGGCCAGCAAGCCAGAAACTTCAAGGGATGCGGGGCGGAGGGCGGAGAGCGCCGCAGATCCTACCTACTCCATCTCCATCCGTGTCCCCATCCATCCGCCTCCGTATCCACATCTCCCACCCATCCCAGTCCGTCCCCCGCGGATTGCTGACTTCGCGAGAAGGCAGGACAAAGGACGGGAAGCGCACGGATTCGAGATGCCGGGAGCAAAAGGAGCTCTGTGGGGAAGGAAAGTACGGTGCGGACTTCGCGGGCGCACGAATAAGGTGCGCGTTGGGAGTGGGGCAGGGAAAGAGATGAGGGCGATGCGGAGCAAGACGAGGACAACGGCGGGGGCGCGCGAGGAGTGTGCGCAGAGGAAGCGAACGTGCCGCCCTCGATGCGTGCGGCCTCGCTCGCGCCAATCGTGTTGGCGTCCACCCGGCACGCTCCGCCCATCCTCCGCTCCTCGCCCCGCTCCGAGTCTCCACTCGCACGCTTGCAATTCCTTCCTCCTCCTTTCCACCTTCCATCCGCATCGTATACTCTTCCTCTCCGGACCCCTTCTTTCCCGCCCCACACCCTCGCTACATCTACGTTGCTTCTTCCCTCACACTCTTATGTGGCGCTGACACCCCTCCTTCCTCCCTCCGCCCCGCCGACACGCGTCTGCAGACGGACTTCTGCCAGCCCCAGTACTGAGCAGCATCCGCAAACGCATGCGCATGTGCGTGCGCATCACCATGAGCACCAGCACCAGCTTCATCGTGGCCAAAGCTGCAGCAAGTCAGCGGGATGCCGCGTGCGGGTGCCGGCGGGAGCGCTGGCGGGTGGGGGCGCGCAGTCTCAGCGTGGCTAAGGGCGGATGCAGATGCGCGTTCCTTCCTCGTTCCCTTTCCACCCCAATCCTCCTGCGCCTCCCCTCTTCCTCACCCCTCACATGTCCCACATGTCAGTGGACGTCCGCAGCCCAAGTACCGGGTGCTTATCATGCTCGTCCGCATGCACACCCTCAGCCTCGTCATCCGCAGCTCGGGTAGGGGCTCCGCTCCAACACCGCCGCGGGTGTGAGTGCGAGCGGGTGCGCTTTGCCTCAGTGCCGGCGCGGTCTGCGGTTGCCGGTGCGGGCGGGAGTGGGTGCACGGCACGCCCATCAGCGCGCGTGCGGGCGGGCCCAGTATCAGCTCCAGTACGATGAAGAGCGTGGACGTGTGTGTGGGCGACGGGCCGCGTGCGGGTGCTGGCGCGGTGCGTCTGCGCCCACATGTGCGGGAAGGGTGCGGGTGCGGGTGCGGGTAAGGTTTGAGCAGGTGCGGCCGGATGCGACCTCAGCGTGGGTGCCGGCGCTAGCAAGGGTAGGGTGGATGCGGATGCGCGGGCGGGAGGGCGGGGACGCGGATGCGCAGCGTGCGGCCTCAGTGCCGGCAAGAGTGCGGGCACCATCAAGGTCAGGCGCGGGTGCGGGTGTGCGAAGCCCATGAAGAACAGGACCAGTCTGCGGAACACGGGAAACCCGACCGAGAGAACGAAGAGACACGAGGTGGAGAAGGAGACGACAAGCCGAGCTGGAGAGAAAGAAAGATATCAGAATCGAAAGAGTTGAGAAGGGATGGACGAGAAGGGGGAGAAGGAGGGAGATAAGTGCAGAGAGACGTAGCTGTGCATACCTCGTCAATCCTGATCCCCATTTCCCAATGCGATTCGAGTCCGCCTCGAAGTCGAATCCTCTTTTCCTCCTCTTCTTCTCCTCCTGCCCCTGCCCTAAGCCTCTCCTCCGCCGAGCCCCCCCTCCTGGAAGCCAAATCCGAATCGAGCCAACGCGGGCAGACGAGCCCGACGACCTAGACAAGAAAAGACAAGAGCTTAGAAGATGGGCGAATCGGGAGTAAGGCGCGGATACGTGTCTGCACATACCTTCAATCTGACGGAATCTCGCGAAGATGAATCCCTCTCCTCTCCCCTGCTTCCTCGAATGCGAGACGACAATTGGCGCGGTAAGCGTCAAACAACGATGAAAACCCGACCTAAACAAGAAAATGAGAAAAGAGCGAATTCGGGATAGGAAACGAGGGGGAGAATGGATGGATGCACATGTGTGCAATACATACCTTCTGTCTGTCATGAAACGAATCTAAGTCGAATCATCCTCCTCCCAGAGTCTAAGTGCTCCTTTCTTCCTCCTCTTCGCATCCGTATCCTCCTCGTATCCCTTCCTCTCCCTCTTCTCCCGTCACCTGAATTCCCTGGATCCCATTCGCCTCGAAATCCAGCTCTGTCCGCCCGAACGCGAGGACGAGCTTTGCGTCCCTCTTCTCTCCTCCTCGTCGTGTCACGTCCTCGCCCATGCGCACGCGCGTTTCGAGAAGAGGACAAATCCAGAGCACGGTAAAGGACGAGCATGACTTTTCGACTCTGGCCGCTCGTGTAATCGTCATCTCCCTCAGAGATCGGAAAGAGAAGAGGGACGAGGATCCCCGACGCATGTCCCAGGGGTGTGCCCGACACTGCCCGACACGACACGCGACACTCGACACGCCGCCCTGCCGCGCTCCATCCGCGTGTCAACGCGCGGAAGAGCGAGATATTGAAGAGCCCCGCGTCCTCTTCGAGACTCGGGCGTCGACGCTCGCCTCTCCTCAACTGGACCCTCGACGCATGACTCTCGCCCTCGAAGCAGTGTCATCCACATCTCTCCAAACACGGCGCAGACGGAAGAATGCGAGCAAGAAGTGGGAGGATGACGAGACTCGTGTAGCCCCCAAGGTGCGCCGTCCACGACACGCGATGCGCTACACACGACACCCGACCCCGCCGAGCTCCACCTGCACCTGCACCCGCACCCACCACGGTTTGCGCCCGGACGGAAGGAAACTGTCCGTCCGTCCCGCGCCCCCCGACGGCACCACTACGCGGCAGACGGAGCGACAGCGAGGGGAGCCCACGGACGCAGAGCGGGAGATGAGGCAGAGGTGGGGAGAGCGATTATTGCGGATTCAGCGCAGGAGGGCGGGCAGCTGGAGGAGGACGACGAAAGAGTGACGGAGGAGGACGGCAGGACGACGACGCGCAAGCGGGGTCGTGAGGCGTTTGGCACGGCGATGTGCGCAAGCGCGGGCGTCATGAGCGCTGGTCTCGCGCATCTGCGCGAAAGTGCGTGCATGACAATTTCGGGATTCGGAATTCGACTCGACTCGACGCTGGACGCTCGAAGCACGACGCTCGCCCAGCGATGCTTGACGCGGGCTCTGGATCCGGGACGCTCGACGCTCGTGTCATCGAATGGGGCGCAGACCGCAGGATGTGAAGGAGGACGAGAAGGGGAAGGAGGATCGCAGACGCAGCTGTGTCCCGACACACGACACGACACGCGATGCAATATAACCGCTGTGATACACCCGCACCCCCCACGACAATTGCGCACAGAGGGCGGGAAGGTATACCCGCACGTCACTAGCGCTGCGCTCGGACGGAATGACACCGAAAGCGAAGGGACGAGTTGGAGGCGGAGGATGCAGAGGTAACGCGCGGAAGCGCGCGGACTCGAGCCTAAGCGATCGCGTTCCTCCCGTCCCTCCCAGTTCTGAGTTCCGCCCCTGCTCGCCTGCGTCCGTGTCCACCCCATGCTAATTACGGATCGGTCTATGCACGCAAGGGGACGGTTCGCGGGCGCGGGAGAGGGAGAGTGCGAGGATACGATTATAGCCTCGTGCCCGCGGATTCGGGGGTCGGGATTCGGGATTCGGACCCGACTGACGCGCGACTCTTGTGCCCGTGTCACCCCTCAAACACGCCCGGCGGAAGGCGAACGAGGGCAAGAACGGGAACGAGATTCGCGCATGAGCCTCTACGGTGCGCTGGAGACGCGGCACGCGGGAGAAGTTAGAAAATGCGACACGCGACCCGAAACGCGCGACAGTGGACGCCGCGCTACGCATGTACCCCCACGGCATTTGCTCCCGAAGGGAGGGAAGCCTCTACCGTCGTCCTGTCCCACCTCGCGCCCGGTTCCCCGCAGCGGCACTTACTCTTCCATCCTCGCCTCCGCACCCCACCGCCTACGGGATCTGCGCGCGGAGGGAACGACAACAAACGCGAGAGGGAGAGAACGAACGTGGAGTAGGCGGTGACGCTGAAGGGGGACGGAGAGGGAGCGCAGAAGAGCATGGGCAAGGGGGAGGCAGGGAGGCGGGACGAGGAAGCCGGGCAACTGCAGGAGGACGACAGAGGGGAGGACGGGCAGGACGGCGACTGGGAGGGAGTGAGGGCGAAGCGTTATGGCACAGGCACAGTTGGGGGCGGGCGCGCGAGCTCCGCGCCCAGGTACGCAAACGGCACCGTAGGCGCGGGTGGAGGGCATCGAGCACCGCCACCAAGCCTTCGTCTCCACCCTCGAATGCCCGGGACGAGGTGCGGCGGGGAGGCGCACTGGCCCACGGAATGGCGAGGAGGAAGGCGGCGGGCAGTGAGGCATTGTGGCACGGAGACAGTGTGTACATATGCGCATTCCGCTGGGAGCGCTGGCGAAGAGCGCACCATGCGTTGGCATCGCGCATACGGCTCGGGTGAAAGACGGGCGCGACGAATCAGGCGGAGACGTCGCCCAGGAGATCCCCGAGTCGTACGGGCTCGGGAGTGCCAGGGCGAAGAGGGCATATGTCGTCAGGCGCACGGACGTAGCCGCCGACTCGGGATCGGATGTAACCAAATCCCGCACATCCAATCAGCGTGGCATGGGCGGCGCACTATTGATCCAAGATGCGGATCCAAGATGCGCCTCCGGTGCAGCGAGTGGCGCGACACGGACGAACACAGTCGCCGGGCGCGCATTTGGAGCGGGTCGCAAGATAGGCGCGGGCGCGGGCGACGGGTGCTCTACGAATATCCTTGTGCACATCGGACTCGAAAGGTAGCGGGAAGAGAGCCTCGGTGTGGACAGAGGAGCGCCGGGAAACCAGCGACAGTATCTGACGGGCCTCCGGGTGCTTGATCCACCTCATAACGGTGAGGGCCATAAGCTGTATCCGAACCAAGCGCATGCGAGCGGTCGAGGAGGGCACTAGCCACAGAGTATGTGGACGCCGTGGATGAAGTGAGAGTCAACGACGGCGGGAAACGAGCTAGATACAGACGCTTGATTAGACACTCTCCTCCATTTCTCAGGTCTGACACACAACTCACATAAAAAATCTAGACGCTAGGCATATCGAGCTCGAGGCTCGCGGTCTTGGGAAGGAGAGGATCCATGCCTCCTCAGAGAGCTGAAAACCGGGATTTGAGCCAGCTATCCCGGTATCCGGATCCGCCCATAGCTTCGGCACATGTTGAGAGATCCAAGGTGATTCTCCATTGACCGGCTTGGTTTACAGCCAGAGTCAAAGCGAGAACAACCAGAGTCGAAAAGAGAATACTCGTCGACGTGTGTGTTGAGCAAGACTCGCACGCGCACGTGCCGCCAAACACGGACAACGCGACGCGACGCGTCATTTCCAACTCCGCGCTTTAGCGCGCATTTAGCTCCGATTGCGCAGACTACGACACGAGAAAATTGATAATGAGAAGAAATAGATCAACTAGACATATTTACCAAGCTGCGTTCAGTGGAAGCTTTCATGGTGTCGATTTCCTTCTACCTCCTGCGTGTACACGCACTCTTAGCTATTTCCAATTCATACCCCTCGTGTTCCACTCCACTGATATTTTATTTGTCGGATGTTCAACGCAGGGTCGTGCGTATTCTGTCTGAATCATCCAAGAAATTTGAGCAAATCCACTGGTGCTAGAGAAAATGAAAAGCGAGGATGAAGATGAAAGCGAGGATGAAGTCCTCCGCACGCTTCTCTAAGCCAGCGTAACACCCTGAACAATCTCGTGTATCGCCAACCGACGATGTGTTCGTTTTAAGAGAACGAGACACAATCGCTTCACCTACATCGAACTCACGATAAATATCTGCGCGGACACGGCCGAGTCACCCGCTAAGGGGGAGCTGCTGAACTTGTGCATCTCTAATGCGCTGAATGCATGGAAACAGTGCGAATCCGGCCACCATTCGTCGACCATTTCTTGCGAACCGTTCTGTTTGCGCGCTGTGCCATGATGACGCCAGGCATGGCGCAGTCAACGGTGGAGTTGCATTATCGCCCCCGGCTGCTGCGAATGCTGTCCGACATTATCAGGATCAAGGTATGGATGGATCAAAAGACATATTATAAGAAGCAGGAAATACAAAGTCAATATCGGTTCATGATAGATTATGGTGCGTGGGTTAGCATTGGCATAGCCAGTTTCGAGCTGGTACTGATCCAAGATGTGAACTTCATCGCATGGGATTTTTCCGTCTCATCTCCGGCGGTTCTCCCCAAGTAGGCATCTTAGAAGGCCCTCCTAAACAGATGTTTCTAGATGTGAACCAATGTCTTCAACCTTCCGCTCAAGGGCACAAATTCACGGCAACTCCCATTTATCGGGTGCTGTGGATTTCTATCGGTGCAGTCGTGAAAAGAATTAACAGTTCTTGCAAAGGCGCATTATCAAGGGTCGACGTTACATGAAGGTTTCGTATAGCTTATGTTTCCAACGGCTGTATGAAAACTCAAGGCTTTAACTGCACCGCGGGTGGAGTTGGTTTTCGACCACGATGGTACTATTGAAGAGCAAATGACACAGCAAGACAGCAAGAGAAGCAAAAACGACGGACACAGCTGTGACGCAATAGCAACCGAGGGCCGCTTCCCAATGCGGCGGACACGGAAATCCCAAGAGATAGCCAAGAAAACGGATATGGAGGCGAGGTTAGAAGCTGAAATAGTTGAGGTAGTACTGCATACGGAATCAGAAGCGGATCGAGGACAAGAGGGGAATATGACTCGCTGACCTTATCGTGCATGCTCACGATGTGGATGGGGAGCCCATCGTCCACCAACGCACAAAGTTTATCCGATATAGTGGGATTGGGTGAGGCATCGGCGTCGCCGCCACGGCGAATGAGTCGGAAGGAATCGAGCTTGGGCTGGTCGCCTCGCTCATACCATCTCGTAACGAGCATATCGCACAGACTAGTGTAGGGGATAGCAGTCTCGCAGTTTGGGAGGGAGAGAGACCGAATATGTGGCAGGAAGGTCGGATCGGTTGCGATGCGGTCGAAAAATGGCCCAAGGTCGCTCTCCGCCCAGGGCAGGGATACTTCGTTTACCGTCCCCATGGCCTCGAGGGCAGGAATAGCAAACTTGAAGTTGGCACCAAGAGATATAGAATGCAATGTGCACTCTGATCTGGCGAGGAAGGAGAGCAGTGGGGCAATTGGAGGATCAGAGGGCAACGTGAGGTGGAGGTGTTTGAGCGCTGGGACGGTGATGTAGGCGAGGAGCGACAGCTTCTTCGCATAGCTGATCCACACCTTGAGAGTGTGCAAATGATCGAGTCGGACTGCGGTGGGTTGTGAATTTCGGGGGAGGGCAGCCAGGTCAACGGAAAGTACTTCGAGATTGGGAGTGAGGCTAAGAACTTCCACACATTGCGCGACGTTCTGTCCGCCGAGGTCGAGACTGGTGAGCTGTGCCCATGGAAGAGAAATCCACTCGGGCGGAAGGTTCAGCAGCTCGACTGCGCGGAGCTCAGGGGCGTCGGAAAACGCAGTTATCAACGTCGAAATACGGGACATGTCGTTGAGCCCAACGCGCAACGTGCGCAGAAGTGGAATGCGACCCTGAATTGCTTCGATCGAGAAAGAAATTGGGGTTGTCAGATACAATGAGAATGTACGCCACTGAAGGGAGTATGGTGCGAGTATTGCAAACAGAGGCGGGGTTTGGCGGTGGCTAAGGCCAGCCATTATATCGAGGTACAATGGATGAGGCCCTGCACGCGGAAGCCAGCGTTCAAGGAGCTTCTGCCTCCCAGAGAGTGATTGCTTCGAGGAGAAAACTCGTACGCGACACCACAGGGAGGGAATACTGAGTGAAATAGCCCGCCACGCCTTGCAAACTTGAGCAAGGAACATTGGACCTGCATGGCTCGCAGTGTGTAAATCGACGAGCCAAGGGCGATCGTCGTCGCCTTCGTGGATGTCAATCAAGTGTTGGACGAAGATTTCGGCAGTTATTTCCGACGGCAGGGCGAGAATAGGATACACAACGGACTGTAGGGCTTCAACTATCGGTTCGCGCTCTGCAGCAAGCTCGTCGATTCGTGCGTAGAGCTGCTCCGTTTCAGAGTCGATTTGGGAAAGACGAGTTCGCAGTGCGGCGGGAGAGAGCGGGGTACTTTCCGAGGCTCTGGTATTGGAATCCATAAGGCTCCAATGGCAAGTTTTGTCCCAGGGAACGAGAGGGCAAGAGGCAAGGCGAAAAAAGTCACGTGTAACAGTAACACCGTGATGGCGCGGACCCGCGGTCGGGCCGCCGTTCCTCAGAAGAGAAAAGTTGAGACAAAAGATAAATGTCTGCATAGGCATGGGGATTTTTGACTGCAGAAACCTCCGCGGAACCGCTAGAAGTGGAGGCATGCACCGGTTTTTGCCATTATCGTATCTTTTGGTATGCGGAATTTTGCAGCGGAAATCGACAGTGGCCAGAAAAGGATTATGATAGAGCCGTGAAGCCGTCGAGAAGGGCCAGAGGGAAGATCGTTAAATTGCGACGAAGCACCATTTCCATTTAGGGCTGTGACCGTGAAAGGGATGTTGGTGAAACTGAAATCACAGTCAAAGGCGTAAATGCCACAGGACTGGAACTCCAAGTTGTGTAGATTTGGGAGCCGTGTTACGATATTGTGGCAAATATCATGAGAGATGCAAAGATATTCCTCTGGGTGAGGAAATCTGTGACAGTTTGTGAGTATTGCCAGTAACGACGTTGATTCGGACGTGAGGTAAATATACGGAAAAAGATTGTTAGGCACATGAGTACATGTGGACTAAAAGTTCCACTTTGGTAATTGAATGGCGCGTCCATCGGTGATAAGTGCGCAGTTCTGAACAGTACGAAGGCGACGCGCTCGTCACGTGGTGGTGATTTAACCACGTGAAACTCCTTTTTCGTCTTCCTGCCATTGTCACTCTCAGCGTCTCTCAACGCCAAGGGATCCGCAGCTCTTTCTGGAGGCGACAAAACTCGCGGGTTCGCATCGCTGAAGCACGAACGTCAAGACCGGGATGCCGACCGTTTTTTTTCGCTTGCAGCTGTGAAGTGGATATCACAGGTCATCCAACATCCATTCAAGTTACTCAGCCTACTACGCCGACCTTCTTTCCATCCTGGCTCTCAGGCTCTCGGACATCGCCGTAGCCACATCGTCGTAGCCCGCCCACTTTCACCTCGACGATCTCGCCACGGGGTGACGACTTCGTTTGAATCCATGCCCGGCGCCCCTCTATCGGAGTCTATCCGCGCGCCTCACTAGTATTGCCGCGGAGGGTTGTGGTCCGTGCAGGCACCCGTGCCCGAATTACTTTCAGGCCCGAGCTCTTCCCGCTGCCCGGCCGCGCCGTGACTCTCTATTTGCCGCTGGGATCGCACCGACGAATATGCCTGCGCACACACACCGTAGCGCAGAATCCGCACCCGCAGCCCGGTCTCACGGACTTGCTTCTAGCCGGACACGCTCCCGGCCACTACATCCTCCTTGCAAAGCCGTCTGCCCGAGCTAGGTCCGCGCTCTTCTCGCTAATCGCACTCCTGACCCGCGTCTCCCTCTTCGCGATCGTCGTGTCCCGATCCGAATCCGCCACAGCGACGCAAGAAGCGGGCCATGCCAATCCGCACATTCCAATCCCGCCCTCCTCGTGCCTATCCGCCATTGCGCTCTCGACTTGCGTCGGGTTCATCGCTTCCCGCCATGACACATTACGCGGACAAATTCAAGCCGCGCCCTCACAAAGCTCCTCTTGCACGCACTCCACCCGCACCACCCCGCGCTCCTCGCATCGTCTACCTCGTCTTCGTCCTTTCCTCCCCTCATTCAGTTATCCTTCCATCCGAGTAAGTTTTGTGCAGGCAACCCCAGAGGCCCTGCTCTTGACCAACATCCGTGTCCAATCCTTCTCGCGCGATTCGACCAAACCGCTAGGCGCACACCACCCTTGGATTGCGGTATCTATTCTTCAATTAGTACACTGTGCGTCTACTGCACTTGATATCTTGAAATCTACTCGCTTGTTCGTTCGTCTGCCCCGATAGCATTCCAACACCGCAACTATATTTGACCTACAGACTAGATTCATGACTCCGGCTCCACTGAAGTTCGAATTTATCCATGGACTCGTGTTACCGATTCATCCATTGGTACAAGGTGCGCATACTTGATCATTTCTCTCGGAAACTAGGTGTAGACTCAAGTCGCGCAGCCTTCACATATCCGGTGTATCTTTGATTTACGGCCCATAGTCCGAAGTACTTGGAACTGAAACCATCGATCACGCGGCATAGATTTCGCTTCGTTGGATTTTTACTCACAGAAGCATCGAGGAAACAAAGTGCCGAATCGAAGTCTATCTTTCTTGATTCGGATGTTAACAGCGTCTCCGTGTCTCCAGACATGCGTCGCGATGTATGCTAGCGCCACACAGGTCATGTATCCTGCGATCTCGTTCAATTTCTTTTTGGTCATTCCGCTATTGAGTGGATATAGTTTTTATTTCGGCTCATTGCCCTCCGCGGATGGGACCAGCGCCTAATGGACATTATAAAGAGGAGAGTGAGTTTAATTCAAGACTTGCGCTGCATTCTCAGATCGATATTCCGTCCCAAGAATCTGTCTTCGCGACCACTCATGCTTTTCTCTTAACGTGAATTATTTCCCTAGCTTTCAAGCGCGCTGCACTGACCTCGCATTTCGCAACGAACTCACTCCCTTCGAAGCCAGGCGAGTCGTACATTGTTTTCGACGCTGCAAGAGCTGCATCCGGGACTCCCACTTCATCCACTCTCTCGCATTTCCAACCACTTTGCGCTCTGAAATGCCAGCGGGTTGGTTCCATCATCGGATTTTACATCCCTCTCAACAACAGCGTCTCCGCGCCTCAGCATCCCTCGGGATGGAGTTGACGTCGTTCTTGGACTCAGGAATGAGAAATTCGCGTCCCATGCTGACTGGTCTGGAATATGGAAGGCCCTACTCGGAGCCAAGGAACTTGAATTCGCGTAGTGAAGGTGGGTGCACGAGCCCTCTTTGTATTTTCGCCTTGGGCATCTAACTGATATTACTTGTTTCCAGATCGCCTCTCCTCACTACTACGAATTTAATCTCGGCCAGGTCAACACATTACCCTCGCATCCCGAACGCCACCTCACACCCCATTCTAATGGGAGAAAAAAAATAAACCGTTGCACGGCCGTCACGGCCGTGGAGGCGAAAGCCCGTTGACTTCCAAAGAAAATGCCCCACGGTCACGGCGAACAGCCCTAGAAACAACCCCCCACGACGGCGACCCCACCCCCGCCTAAGCATACGAGGTAGAAGGAATTTTTGTTGTAGCGTCTGTTTATAAGAGACTAACCTTTCCTGTAATGGCTTGGAGGGTGCCTCAAATTTTGTGCCTCATACGTTGTACCGCGTAAATTTTACGAGGTGATGGACATATGTAAAGGACAACAACGACTTCACTGTAAACCCCAATAACAGCTAGTATACAAAGAAACATGAAACAGATCCAACGTTCGTTTACCAGTGCCTGTGGGTAAGGAGGAATGGAATATGTGTCTTGATGTCTGTCTTCAACTTCGCGGGCTGAAAATCCGGGAAGGTGAGCCAACATGAGCATTTCATATGACAGGTGGCGACGAACCTCCAGAGAGGTCGAAAATTCTGGCTCCGCGGCCGGTTCTCCTTTCCTTTACGCAGATGGGATAGAGCTCTCCATGAAGCAGCCTGAGGGACACGTACGAGATGGCTCGGTAAACGTCAAGAACTGTAGCGTTGTCCTCTGATAAATCCATGTTCAGACCTCCGCCGAATCAGTTCAGCGTTCTACACTCACTCCAACCCTCTATGAATGCCTACCGGATGTGAGGTTAGGTATACCGGAGCGGATCGAAGCTAAGGTATGTATGTACCTTCGTCGCGTAGCTCATCTTCTCGTTGCAGTGTGCGACCAGCTTCACGTTGGAAGCGCCGAAACAAAACTGTGTATAGTCCTAGTAAGCACACTCACGGTGCGGTAACGTTGCAACGCACGACGACTGGCATGGTTTTTTTGTTGTGGCCGTGCGCAGCGTGGTGTGTGTGTTTGATGTGGTTAAGATCATGGGGTGTCTTGTACTACGCCAAAGCAGCATCAAAACCAGCTACAAGGTGTGGAGTGTGGCACCCACAAGATACGGCATTGCGAGGGAGTTCCCGCTGTGGCAATGATCGAAGAAAGCCTAGAGTTCACCCGTTGGAATTCGGACGACTCTTAGTTGATAACGAAAACTTACTGTAAAGTGGTGGTGGGAGCCCAGGCGCTCGATCTGACATCACCTTCAGATGGTTGGTTTAGAAATACGGTTAGTTACATGCCAATTCTTTGCGGAGATCCTAGAAAAGATCCAAGCAATTCAGAACTGCCAACTTAGCAGAAACGCACGTGGGACTTACATGAGCGGTTATGTTCCCATTTTTCTTATAGTCACTGGGACAGATATCTGCGGTAAGGATTACTAGAGGTTAATTGAGATAGGGAAAGAAACTCACGGGTTCCGTGTCCTCTCTGCCCGCCGTGCCCGGAAACTATGAGGAATGGTTTCAAAAAGTTCGCGCATACAGAAGCCGACCCACAATAAAATAATACATGCTTGATCCCGTCCGTATCAATATCCTTAATCAGCCATTTCAAGGCGTTAAGGATATTCTGCTTGGTGGGCCTAAATTTTGGCTCATCTCGATCTTCGTGCAGGATTCGACTAGAATGAACTTGATAGTGCTCTTGGAGGCATGGGCGGGGACACCAATACTTTAATTTGAATCCAACACACCTTCAATGAATTTCCGCATGGCTTGTGCGTCATACTTGGGGGCGGGAATGTGGTCCGTGGTCCCGTTGTAGGTGCAACCGATCTGCGTGGAGAATGAGAAACTGACTGAGAAATTCGAGTAGGCTATACAAAGAGTGCTTTGATCTTTCCGCCCATCGTGAACGTTGAATAGGGGAAGGTGGATGGAGATGTCGACGTGGGGTCGGGGAATGACAGGGATGATTGCACATAGGAGGCATATTTAAGGCCTGCAAGAGGGTCTATCCTAGCACATGTATCAAAGCGCCGTCGAGCATTCATCATTCGGTGGCAACCTTCGATTTGACAGTTGGCGCCCGTGCCCTGGGATCTTCCAATCGGTTGAGTGCTGTTTAGTGCCTCACCGCAAACGCACCGTCAAGATTTAGCGCTTTTCTGCCAGACGTAGTGTGACACTGTGTGAAAGATTCGTTGGAAGATTAAGATGGATGAACATTGATCATGTCGCAGATAGCGCTCGCCTTCTCACTGCCTGCTCCCAAAACCAATAGGAAGCAATTTAGTGCTGTTGAGCGCTTCACCGTCAAAATTTAGCATCCCTGTGAAGTCGGAGGATTATCATGGGCGATAAACATTCATCATGTTCGCAGATAGCGCTTGCCTTCCAAAGTTCCAATACTAGTAGGGCAGATGAAAAAATAAAGCGGGTAAGGCCGACAAGCGGCATGGCCCGTTACCAATTTGTTGTTTTCGTGACCCGCTTGCCTCAGAACGGCAAATCTGAGTGCAAGCACTATGCCATAGGCAGGCCGGTATAACTCAGGCTTCAAGTTCTTAGGGCTGTTTAGTTCGCTTAGTGGTGCCGAAGACTGCCGGTGACATTCTTCGGTCATCTCGGTCCGATCACCTATCTTCTCGATAAAAGTTCCGTACACCTTTATGGTTCTTTAAGGCCATAAATAGATATGTGAGGAGGCTGATTTGTCTATAGGTACTGTACATAGGCAACGTAACGCATAACGCAAGCCCCAAAATCGTTGCCTAAATTGCAAGAGTAACGCTCAAAATTGGTCTTTGGGAGCCCATTTAGGGCATCAAGCCGTCCCGTAATTTTACGGGATTACGTGGCGTAAATACGGTTACACCCGCGTCCCGTCAGCGACCTTGGTGAGTTCCCAGACGGCACGGGAACGGTACGGCTCGACCCGTATACGTGGGGCCGTAACCGTCCGTTTACGCGTAAATTACAGCTTCTTAAACAGACATCAAGCGACGTTCTGGAGATGCCGAATAGTTGCCGTCACTTCATTCAGCTCCTTGCCGTATTTTGCCGAGAGGCCACTGCGTAGCGCCGCCTCGGCCGATGTCAATTACTAGTGATCTATCGCTTCCCGACACCGCCGGCTGACGGGCCGACGTCTCCGGCCCACGCTATGCAAATTCCGTGACAATTGCCCTACGGGCGGAGCCTGGATACCCCAGTCATGTTCTCCTTCCCAGGAAGGTCTGGATGAATGTGGACACCTTTTACGGGGTGAGTGGGCGCAGAAAAGATACTAGGCCCGTTTTTCGAGACCATGACTCGAAGAATCGAAATCGACGACGACTTCCCTGCTTCGAAGTATGGGACGGATGGTTCTTGTCTGGAAGAGCAACACTGTTCATGGACAATGCCAAAACCTTACAAGTATTCCAATGAAATGTTTGGAACGTTCGACGACTGACAAAAACTTCAGGAACTGATTGAAAATCTCGACGCAAGGAAATTGGTAGCATGGCTAACCCATCTAAATGTGTCGAAACGAGGGACTCTGTGCTACCTGGAGAGGGGTAGATTCATCGCGACCTACGAACTGTAACCAATTTGACGCTGCTCACTTTCTCTACAAAAACAAAATAGTTTTCGGAGATCCTATATATTAAGAGACAACGAACACTGCCACAGAAAAAGAGGACCCCCGATTATCCCTATAAAGGTCGGATCCAAAGTTCGGACAAAATTACGCATTGGCCTGGCCAAGGTCGGAGCCAAAATTCGGACAAATCCACTTTTAGACCCAACAGGTCGGATCAGGAGTTCGGACAATGGGTCGGGAGCGGTGCTGAGGTTCGGACAATTGATGGTGGCCTCGCTGCCTCGCATTATGGCGTTCACTTTGCACATTTATTCCCGCACCACATTTTTTCGATGCGCACCACATTTTCTTGATGTGCACCACACTTTTAGCTGTCTTCCGAGCGCACAACATTTTCTGATTGCCTTATTGGGCATTTCGGCCGATGCCGGGTGATCAGATCAACGCACGTGCTGATGTTTCCACGCGTTCCAGTACACACAGAGACACATAGCACATCTGTTCTTCCGCGCTCGCCGTACACCGGGTTGTATGTAAGTTATTCGTAGGGTTTTAAAACATGATTTGTACACAGGGTATCTTACAAACCCGTTTATAAACTGGCCGGCTAGCATGAAGCTAGCATACTCAAAACACGAGTTTTTTTTATAAAAAAAATTTCGGCCTCCTGAGCCCATGGCGGCCTAGTACCCACAGCTTTATACATGTTCCTTATTCACTGCAATTAGCTATAGTCCGAGAGGCTCCCGATGGTATCTTTGCCTGCGAGGAACCCTTACCTGCTAACAATTTGGTTATCAAATGTCAATTTCATCGTGGGTAGTTCAAATGAATGAACTGATTTAGTTGGCATCTTACAAGTCTCGGAGACTGGGATCAAGGGGGAAATAATACTTTACCTGGTGCCCAAAAGATAAAAACCGGGCATTTCGTCCGACCCATTTAAAATGTGTTTATAAACACCTACTTATAAACTGGATTAAGGCCCTACTACACCCATCAGTAGCATAGCACATCAGCAGTGATAATTAAAGCCTTTGGGTGGAACCTCTTACGTGCGGAGGAATCAGCTATACAGGTTGGCGGGAGGTCGAGCCCAGTTAGTTTGGCTATGTGTACGTGGCGACGCGCCTGAACGCGTGGAAACATCAGCACGTGCGTTGATCTGATCACCCGGCATCGGCCGAAATGCCCAATAAGGCAATCAGAAAATGTTGTGCGCTCGGAAGACAGCTAAAAGTGTGGTGCACATCAAGAAAATGTGGTGCGCATCGAAAAAATGTGGTGCAGGAATAAATGTGCAAAGTGAACGCCATATCGCATGCACAATGAAAATGCGACAATTCAACAGTGCCCATTCCCAGTTATTTACTGGTCATGTTGAAATAGGGTTTCGTGCGTACCACGTGTTGGACGCACTGATTGGTGAGAAGGAGTTGTTGTCGAAGGCAGTTGCAAGCCTCAACATGGTACACGCAAATGCAAGGTCAATATTGACATTGTAGAAGTGGTTGAGGATGATGGAGTAGCAGAATAGAATTTATTTGGATTTTTTGAGCAATATTCATGGGCACCAGAGTAAAATGAACTTGGTCTCAAGTTCGGACAAAATTTAGGTCCGACCCAGGTCAGATCCGGAATTCGGACAAAACTTCTGGGCACAGGTCGGACAAAAGTTCGGACAAAAAAAATTATAGCCCGAATTTCGGATCCGACCTCCATAGGGATAATCGGGGGTCCTAGAAAAAGTCACCTAATAAAGTCACATGAAGAATCACGGGACTCGGATCCACCCGTGCATTAGGGTTGCGGAAGAAATCGGGTGGTAACTGGTAGGTGTAAGTTACCGCGGTCACGTGTGAGGTAATTTACTTATTTGTGGTCAGAGGGCCAAAAGTGCCTGGTATATTACCTTTTCCTGGGTAGTCACATGCTCAAGTTGCGTTTTTTTTTTTGCCCCTTTGTATCCCAGTACTCAAGAGCCAAGAGGTCCATAATGCATGAGCAATACATAAAGTTGAAAACCGACGCATCGTGACTTGATCAAACCGAAAAAATCTGCGAGAATCGGCAATCACCAAATATTTATCACGACTACCACAATGTCCAATTCAGCAAACAACTTGGAAACAAAAGTGTCCTTTCCCGTAAGCCACGAGACGAGGATGACACTCAGGCTTTCGCCCCATTAAATCAAATTGGCTGCAAATAGACTTGGACAGTTACTTACACTCTGATGTAGCTATTGTGTTCAAAATGATCCATTTTGTTGTCCGTGTCCCCGGCGATTCCCCGCGCCGCGAGCGCGAATTTTTTTTAGCGATTTTAGCGCGGTTTTTTGGCGGTCAGCTGACCACGTGATCGGTGCCATAAAAGGGAAGTTTCAAGGTAAATTACATTTGTTGCACCCCCCAAAAAAATTTGGTGGTAAATTACCGACTTTCTGGTACCCCCCGGAGTTTCTTCCGCAACCCTACCGTGCATGGCGAACCCCGGGACTCGGAATCCGCCGTGTGTTGGCGAGCTCGGAATCCACCGGGGTTTGGGGCAGAGCCCCAACAAGCTGTGGACCCGCTGAAGGTACGGACTGAGCGCAGCGAGCGTCCGTGCTGAAGGCAGGGTCCTAAAGCTTGTTCAGGCTTAAAAAATCCACAATGGTAGTCACGTTTTCCAGCCCAAAATCACTTTTTTCCCCATGTTTTTCGCTCTGGGCCATCTTTGCGAGTATCCGCGGCGCATCTATGTACTTTTTCCCTTCCCCAGTTTCGATGTCAGTTGGATGTCAGCGTCTTAACCTCCCCGGCCACCGGAAACTTGGCTGAAACCTGCCGACCGATTGGCGAAATCGTCCTAAAAAATCCTGTCCGGTTCACGATTTTCGGCCTCAAAAATCCTATTTGCAGACAAGGAAAATCGAAATTTTCGCCCTGAAAAATCGTATTTTGCGGACAACCCTTGGCGGGGGCCTGAAGATTCGGAGACCGAGACGCGCGAGATTAGTAAGCACGCTGGACCGACCTAGACCGACCCAGACCCGGATCAACCGGGCCTACCTCCCGCTCGTGTACACTAGACCTGGAGTACTTCGTATCCAGGCATAATTTGAGTCAATGTGAGACCTCTGAATCGAACTTCAGAAGCCTAACATCTTCCTGGGACTATTGTGCTCTGAAATAAAGTGAAATACTCAAAAAATAATCAAGCTCACCTCCGGGATGTGCGAAGGCCGTAAATACGGCGTAAACGTACGGTACGCACGGGACCCGTCCCGTTCGAGATTTCTCCATGGATCCTGACGTACGGGTTTGGCCGTGGCGTAACGAAAATACGGCGTAATTGTTACGCCCGTGGGCGTATTACGCACGGTTTGATGCCCTAAGCCCATTTTGGTAATTGTTCACCCCAATTAGGTAACCGGTTGCTAACTCTGGACCTGTTGTTGTGCGCAACGCGAGCGTGCGAGCAGCGGAGGAGCGAAGCGACGATGAATTACTGGTGTGTACTAGAACTTTACGGCGAGTTTTGGGGACCCACAACGCTGGGTGCGGCAACGTTTCGTCTGTAAAGACTCGTCAGGTGGCTGTGTCCCCAGATATACCACCCGGACTGTTTGCCGGCGCGTTTAGCGCCAAACAACCCTGTGCCGCCGTTAAGAGTCGCGGAATCCTTAGGGACTCGACGCGTTTTCCTCTTATCACAGCGCATCATTCTCCTGAAAGCTCTTATTAGAATAGCTCTAGTACTTTGCTATCCAGTTTTTTGCGAGCATTTTCGGTTCTGTACCCTCCCCAATTACACGTACGTCCATAGCAACCTGGTCAAAGGTGCGTAAAATGGGTGGGTATCGCGATGTGGGTGCCTTGGTGTCAGAGGCGCTCGATGCTTCACGCTGGTCTATGGACCGTCAGACTAAGGTTTGTACAGATTAAATGACGACAAAATATATTAGAAGACTCTATGATTTTTTCGAAATCCGAAAGCGTGCGGCGCGAAAAGCGGGACCCGAAGGGTCCCGCACGCCGCATGCTGAGGGCTGAGAAAAAAGAGCATCAAACATTTTGCACAAATCCGTGGTGGTATGCTTCGAAAGTCTTACGATTGTGTATATTCGGTCACCCATCGCCACTGGTTTTTTATATGATGCAAGGAAGTTGAATTCGGGGTACCCTACTCCGAATCTTTCCACGCACCAACCAAGTCACGCCAGACGGGACTGAGATCAATATCGTCCCATACTGTGTTATGAGTGAGCTTGAGGACGTGGAGCTCTAGCTCACCGTCAGAACCCGTGGGTTCTGCCGGTTGGAGCGCTTTAGGGCGTTCAACCTTGTACTCTATTTCCGCAAAAATTTCTCGAAGCCAACGCCCCGGATATCGTCGCGCGTTTAGTCGCGTTGCGAAGTCATTGTGAACTTTCACGAAGTCGGATTCCGAGTCCTTGGCGCAGATCCGCACGTAGCGAATCAGTTCGCCCTTGACCCAAGCACGCTTGGAGCCAACGGAATGACACGAGTTCCAGGGGATGTAGAGGTAAGCATTTAATGCTTTTTGGTATACATTTGTCGAAATTCGCAACTGCGGGTTAAACACAGGTTTCGCTGGGTCCTGACCCAGAGAAACATGTACATCAAGGAAGGGAATCAGGTTTTTAGACCGTGTCCATTCCATCCTCATGTTCAGATGCAGGGATCCGAATGGCTCTTGGAACGCAAGGACGTCTTCTAGGGTTCCTTTGATGTGAAGTGTTTGTAGAAGAGGATATGGTCCTTGAATTCTTCAAGTGCTCGGACCTGTTGTTGTGCGTAACGCTCCTCCGGTGGTTGCCTGCATACACGCCTGTACAGTATACCCATCGGTTACAACCTCCCGTTTTCCCTGAAGAGAAATAATTGAACTGGAAGTGGCATTCAAGAGATCAAAACGAAATCACCCAAGTAATTGGTCCCAGATGTACCAGTCTGCCTATTGCATACTGCTTGCAGTAAGATTTGCTGTCTTCAGGCAGACTGCTAACCATTCTAGTATTCAGGCCCAATATAGATTTACTAGTGTGCCAAAATTGATTGCTACAGAAGGCGCAATTGAAGGCGGCTCAACACTCGCTCGATTGACGCGACGGTGTCGACCAGCTCACATTGGGCCGCGGTAGTTCCACCGAAGTCCCCATCATGTTGTCCGGGTAAAAAAAAATTCTTACTTGGTTGGGCTTCCTACCATGGATCGGCATACATTTATCCGTCCAATCCATTTAGGCTGTTTTTGGCCGATTCTGTACCTCACTTTTTCCGATGCATTGCGATCCTGTACGTTGTTTTCTCGGCCCAACACTCAGGGAAGCGTCTCGGGCGTTTGGGTGATGTATATTCGTCCAAATGGCCAATCGGAATAAGAGAAATTTCATCGTTTTCTCTCCATTCAAAGAGGTATGGTAAATATGTAGCTCAGTGAGGTGTAGGCCATCACAATTATATGTGAAGTATTTTCCTTCCAGGACTTGAGCTTCCCGGGAAAATTTTACTTCAAGGTAGTTACAATGTCCTTATATGGATCAGAGTAACACAACTCGCAGCTTAGAAGCCAACTGCTTTACAGTACCTTCTTTGAGTTTCGAACAGACAATGATACGTCTCAATGTAGCTTAGCATAATACAAGCATAATGCGTATAGGTCCAATACGGCCGGAGAACCCAACACATTACAATCTTGAAAAGGGGAAGAAAAGAGGGAGATACGCCATGCAATACTTACCTTATATAGCAATGCTTGTTCCTCCGTGTGCACTGCGTCTGAGTCTTTACTTGATGATGGTGAGGTCCACCTGCACCAGTGTGCGACGAAACTTCAAGGCCTCTTCACCTGCATGCAGCGCATCTTCATGACGGCCCAGTGAGCGCAAATCTGAACTGAGGTTATACAGGGACTGGGCAAGATCTTTTGTGATGCTGGGGTCTGCCTCAGATAGCTTGCGGCGAAGCTGAACAGCTTCTTCATCAACACGCAGTGCATCATTATGGCGGCCCAGTTTGCGGAAATCGTAGCCAAGGTTCTGCAGGGACTGGGCAAGATCTTTGGTGATAGTAGGATCCACCTGTGCCAGCGTGCGACGGAACTCCAAGGCCTCTTCGTCTGCATGCAATGCATCTTCATGGCGATCCAATGAGCTCAAGTCCAGGCCAAGGTTATTCAGGGACTGGGCTAGATCTTTTGCAATGGCAGGCTCTGTCCCCACCCGCGCGCGCCACAGTTGAATAGCTTCTTCATCAACACTTAGTGCATTCTTATGGCGGTTCAGTCGGCGGAGATCGCAGCCAATGTTATGCAAAGACCAGACGAGATCCTTGATGACAGTGGGGTCTGTCTCTGCAAGGCCACGACGAAGCTCTAAAGCCTCTTCATCAGCGTGCAGTGCCTCTCTGTAGCGCTGAACAGCACGGAGAGATATCCCAAGGTTATATAAGGAGAAGGCAAGATCTTTTGTGATCTTGGGGTCTGTCTCCACGAGCTGGCGCCGAAGCTCAACAGCCTCTTCTCCCACGTGCAATGCCTCTTTATGGCGGCCCAGTTTGAGGAAACTGATGGCAAGGTTGTGCAGGGATTGGGCGAGATCTTTTCTGGTAGCAGGATTTGTCTCCGCAAGCCTACGCCGCAGTTCCACGGCTTCAGTTCCAGGGGATAGTGCATCTTCATGCCGGTCTAGTGAGCGGAGATCTGTGGCAAAGTTGTTCAGGTTCTGGGCAAGATCTTTTGTGAAGATGGGCTCTGTCTCCACCAGGTGGCGCCAAAACCCAACAGCTTCTTCATCAACCCGCAGTGCATCATTATGGCGGCCCAGTTTGCGGAAATCGTAGCCAAGGTTCTGCAGGGACTGGGCAAGATCCTTGGTAATAGTAGGATCTGCTTGTGCTAGCGTGCGACGCAACTTCACAGCCTCTTCGTCTGCATGCAATGCATCTTCATGGCGATCTAATGAGGTAAGCTCCAGGCCGAGGTTAATCAGGTTCTGGGCAAGATCTTTTGTGAAGATGGGCTCTGTCTCCACCAACTGGCGCCAAAGCTGACCAGCTTCTTCATCAACATGCAGTGCATCCTTATGGCGTCCCAGTTTGCGGAAAGTGCAGCCAAGGTTCTGCAGGGACTGGGCAAGATCTTTGGTGAAAGTAGGATCTGCCTGTGCCAGCGTGCGACGGAGATCCAAAGCCTCTTCGTCTGTACGCAGTGCATCTTTGTAACGGCCGACGGCACGGAAAGATACACCAAGGTTAAGCAAGGACGAGGCAAGATACTTGTTGATGGTGGGGTCCGCTTCTGCAAGGCCACGACGAAGCTCCAAGGCTTCTTGACCAGCGCGCAGTGCATCTCTGTGGCGGCCGAGTGCACGGAATGATATAGCAAGGTTGTATAACGAGAAGGCAAGATCCACAGTGATCTTGGGATCTGTCTCCACGAGCTGGCGCCGAAGCTCAACAGCTTCTTCATCCGTATGCAATGCCTCTTCATGGTGGCCCAAATTGCTGAGATCTAATCCAAGG
The DNA here is from genome assembly GCA_029289565.1 of Mycena galericulata. NCBI lineage: Eukaryota > Fungi > Basidiomycota > Agaricomycetes > Agaricales > Mycenaceae > Mycena > Mycena galericulata. Next base: position 179,976 of record JARKIA010000242.1, read on the forward strand.
TTATGCAATGACTGTGCAAGATCTTTTCTTGTGGCAGGATTTGTTTCCAAAAGCCTGCGGTACAATTCCACAGCCTGTACATCAGCAGGTAGTGCATCTTCATGGTGGCCCAGTCTACGGAGATCCAAGGCCATGCAGTGCAATGACTGCGCAAGATCTTTCATAGCAGTTGGATCTGCCTCCGACAACTTCTGACAAAGTGCAACAGTCTCTTCATCGGCACGCAATGCATCATCTGGTTGACTTAGCCTGGGGAGAGACACACCACGGTCATCCAGTGATCGCGCAAGGTCAGTGGGAATCATTCCTTGAGACCCGCCAGCTTTCACTGGATGTCGGAGACGCAGGTCATCGAGGCTCCGGATCACCAATTGCACGGTGGCGGCTTGAATATGGAAAGTAGGGCCCTGCCCAGCACCCCCATCGCCACCCTGTCCACCATCGCTCATGCCACCCTCGCCGCCTATGCCTCCTGGACAACAAAGATAAATGAAAGTTAGCGTGATAAGCAATTTTCTTCGCACCGGTGATTGAAGAGATGTAGTAGTTATTGACTTCCGGAGACTCGCTGACCTCCAGAGACATGGTGAAGAATTGTTAGAATTCCGGAGCTTGAAGTGGGGATCTTATGTGCAGGACAACTCTTTATCAGTCACTGCTGAAGTTGACTCGAGAAATAGAGGCTAACCGACCAGGGGAAGGATGCAAGTACCGTACGCGCCTGTAAGCTGGGAAGACGGACAGAAACGCTCGGGGCGAGAATCGACCTGGGATATACAAAAGGATTGTTGTGACCCTTGGAGGAACACCGAACTTTTGAGGCAATCCTTTCGGAGGTGCGTGTATCGAAGAGAGCAACGACAGGATCCGCAGCGTGGGACGCTACGTCAAGAGCGTGTCTCCCTCTTTATAAAATTCCGCCTGTCCATCTGTCCGAAGCTTTACGGTCCAGATCACCGAATGCCGAGGCTGATACCGGAAGTCCGGCCCTTATGAACCGATGGTTCCACTAAAAGCCACTCCTTTGTGCATATAGAACTTCAGTTCGCGTTCAAGTTCACAGTCACAAGAGTATAGGGAAGTAAACGATCAAGATTAGAAGATACGCAGGCAGAAATTCCAAAGAAATCAAAAGGAAATTCCCGAACGTATGAATGTATTATCCAGTAAGGCGCGAATGCGGCGGAAGTATGCATAAGCGGAGCGGCGCAATGTACGAAGAATTATATTGCTTAATAGATAGTATTCATGAAAACAAGACTTCGACAGGAAGTCAGGCGTTTTGTCGGATGTCTTCACGTGAAGCCGGTACTTATTCTCGTGAGGACGAGGAGGAGGAGGAGATATTATTACCGCAGAGGTCCCTATAAGGAGCAAGCAGGTACTGTACCTTATGTCAGAGTATGTATCATATCATTGTAGACTGTGGCGCGTAGTGTTGTAAGGGGTTAATAATAGTAATATTTTGGTTAAGCTTTGAAAGATTTGCACGATATTGGTGGCCTCCAAGAGCCCCTCTGAAGACAGCTGAGCATACATGTGCATACCTTCGGCATGGATCTTGAGTCTCCCGAATCGTTCCTCATATCCGAGTACTCCTTCCAATCCCGAATCTTCCTCCCAAAATCCTCCGCTCTCCTCCCCAATTCCGCGTCCCCTCGAAGTCTGCCCGAACACAAGCATGCGGATCCAGGTGCGTTGCGTCGCATTCGTCCCCTCCCGCTCCCTCCCTTCGAATTCCAACTCGCTGGAGCCCGAGCGTGAGCGCCAGTCCGCGCGTGCGGATCCCCCCCCCCCCCTCCCGTCTGCCCTCGCGTCCATGAACACGCCAATGCGCGAAAGGGGGTGAATCGAGAGTGCGGAGGACGAAAGAAGACGAGGATGCGAATCCCCGCGCCTATGACGGGAACTCGGGACTCAGGACTCGACTCGATGCGCGTGTCGTCCTCGTCCTCATTATCTCCCTCGAACAGAAGAAGGACCGTGCACCGCGCAGACGACAGAATCGGGAGGAGAAGGAAGAATCGTGCATGCAGATCCCACGGTGCGCCCAACAAGTGACACGAACCACGATGCAGTATACCCCGACGCGCTACATCTGCCACTCACACCGGACGGATGGGAAGTGTCTACCCTCACTGCGCGCCACGCACGGCACTGCTGTCCGGAGGAAACACCCACCAGCACCGACACAGCACCTTCAGTTGTGTGCGGAGGGAACGAAGGGCGAAGGTGAAGAGGAGCGCGGACGCGGAGCAGGCGATGCCGTTGGAATAAGGTCGGGCAGGCGGGCTCAGAAGCGTAAGGGCGAGAGTGATGAGAGCGAGTAGCTGCAAGAACACGAAGAAGGGGTTCCGGAGGAGAGGGACGAAGGTGGCTGGCGGGGCGCAGGCGGGGCGTTGTCGGGTGCAGCCATGAGGAGCGCGCACTCGCATGGCACTTTCACCGCGCTCGCACGGAACGCCAACGAACGCGAACGGCGGGGACGGACTGGGGACGGGAGATGAAGCTAAAGGGGGGCGGACAGGGCGAGGAGGATGCGTAAAGGTGGCACGAGGACGCGGGCGGCAACGTGTAGGACGAGGGGGGTCCGAAGGCGAGGAAAGGAGCGGCGGGGCGTTATACTTATAGCAGTGGCGCGGATTCAAAGTGTAGATGTGCGGCGGAGTGGGAGCGCTGACACTGGCGCAGGCGAAGAGCGTGCGTGTGGTGGTATCGCGGATCGTACTCGGGCGTGTGAGAGACGTCGTCCACGGTGCAGAAAAGCGGTGCGCACGAGATGTCCTGATCGCGGGCGCATACACAAGCAGCGCGGTGTACGCGAGGAGGGCATCGAGCGACGGGTTGTAGGCGCGGATCAGAGTCGGCGCGCAGCGGGAAGAGTCTAAGAGCCTTGTGCTTCGAAAGGACGGGGAGGCGTGTAATATTCGGGTGGAGGACAGCATCGAGGGGCGGGAGGCTGGGTTGCTTTATCCGCAGGTCGGAGCTGAATATACAGAGCCGTGGACAAGAGAACGGGCAACGGCGGGGAAACGAGCTAGATACGAACGCTTGATCAGACTTTTTCTCCTCCATTCTCAGGGACGAGTTAAACTCACATGGGCTAGGCACTAGGCTGCCTAGGCATTTCAAGCTCGCGGCTTCGGCTTCAAGCAGGGTTCCTGCCACGCGTCTGTCACGGCGGAAAGACCGGCGGATTTGAGCTTAGCTAGCTGCAATGTGGATCCGCCCATAGCCCATAGCTTCGTGGATGTTGAGACTGATGGATCCATCAGCCATTTAACAAATAACTTGTGGCTTGTTTGGCCTTGTGAGCTTGTCGCCAAGCTCACAAGGTAAAAGTCCGAAAATGAAACCCTCAGAAAATATAGAACAAGACTAGATAGCCTCTCAAACATTGGGAGGATGCATGTAGGATGCCCCGCAAATTTTCTCAGGACTACCCCACGCTCGGACATTATGATAACTCAAATTTATACCGCTGCAAGGAATCGAACCGTCGACCTTGTGGCGGTCGAGACATAGGTTTGTGACCTTGTCAGCTTGCGTTCTTTTTGGCGCTTTTTTGGCCTTGTTTGACCTTGTACAAGCTCACAAGTTATTTGTTAAAAGTCTGATGTCCACCGACATTGGTTGAACAGTTCAACTTGGTTTACAGCAGCGTCGAAACTGGAGGACGATTTCATCTCCAAGTTGAAGTGGTCGTTGGTGAGAAGCAGTGTGCACGCGCACGTGCTGCTAAACATGGACAACGCGACGCGACCCATCATTCCCGACTCGGCGCCTTGGCTCACTATTCCGCTACGTTCGAGCTTACTATAAATGAATCAAAATTATCCAGTGTACCATTCAAACTTCCGTGAATCTGTTATAAATCATCCTCAAAAATAATGTCAAGAGGAGGTGCGGAAACCTTTCCTGAGGCGAGCTAGAATCATTAAGCTGCGCCTGGATTAAACTCGTATCTGCATGCGTAAACTCACTCTGAGCTCTTTCATACACACTTAGATAGGTCCCTTGGCATTTTGGGCAACACAAAAAGACTGTACGGAGGCTCGGTCCGCTCGGATCCAAGCTCTGAAAATCCGGACTCGGAATCACACTCTTTTGGCTATTCAATTCCCGAATCTCCCACGTCGAAGCCGATAAATGAAATCGCGTTCCACCCAGCCAATAATCTCTCTGATCGTTGTCCAACACGGAGTCGTACGCATTCTATCACTCGGGAAATTTAAATTCACTGCTGCACTCTAGTGCCTGGGAAAGTAAAGATAAATGAAGATGAAAACAAAGTACCTGACCTCGAGCTCCTTCAAGCGAGCGTACGCCCGCTCCTTCAAGACAGCGTACGTATGTCCATTCAAGACAGTATAACAACCATGTAATGCGCGAATCGCCAAGCGGGGATATTTTTTTCTTTGTCGTCTCATTTGCGTGCACAATGCACAGTGCTTTTGATTATCTGTACCTGGCCACGCGGACTACTATACTAGAAGTATACGCAAATATTGTTCGACTACCACGGGCCGGAACGATGAATAGATAATACTCATATATATATGACCCAGGTTATCTCCGTCATCCCTGTGCAGAAGTACAGAAGGTCTATCATTATGATCGACAAAAATGACTCGAGTTACAGTATACCCCGCACTCTACGCCACCTCAGTATTCTGTGCTGTAAAGAAATAAGTCAAGGTAGGTTGAGGGTTGGTGGGGAACGGGGCGGGTGATCAAAACTGAAAACTCATCTTCTCCTCTATCTAATCCGTAATCCACAAGGCCTACCTCCGATACTACACCTACATGAAGAAAAGTAGCAAGAATACTAATTAGGAAGGAGGTACGCACCTACCTCCCACCAAATTAGCGCTCAGGGAGTTGTGTTACGAACGCTGATGCATATAAGAGAATGTCAGACGACCCGGCCCAAGATGACTATCTTCCGAGTCGTGGCCGTCGCTCCCTTCATACGCAAGAAGCAGGCCGAGGTTCCAAATAGACAGACAAAGGTCACAGTCGCGGGTATGAAAGCTGGGCACTCTGAGCGTCACGGAATGTTCAATGAGGAACCTTTATACTTATACATAGGCAGAATGACACGAATACAATCCGCCTCGAGAATGAATCCAGCGTCTCGGAGACCGCTGCCTCCGACGCCATGTACGGTGTTCAGGGCGCTCCATTCCCGCCATCCATTTACGCGCCAGATCCGGCACTACTCCATGCATTTCTCGCTGGCAGGGTGCATCAGAATATGCGTGTGTTCCTGGGCCCACATCTAAAATTTCAAATTATTGGCAAGCATATCGCTCCGCAGTTTGTGAAAACAAATCAGTCAACCTCAGGCATATCTGGAAGCAAGGAAGACGGGGGGTTAAATTCGGTGCAACAAGGAAATTGTTACAAGGCGTGGTTCGGATACGTAGCATTGCGTCTTTCCGAATTTGGTTTTGCTCCAATGGCGTGTTTCCAGCATCTCGTAGAATCTGAACCAACCGGACATACTTGGGTTGCACTGGGATATTTCATTCAAATCGACAGCCGCGGGTCACGCATCCCTCTGTCGATGTCGAATTTGGTTGCTTGGTGAGCCTACCGCTGGTCATGGTGCATCCGAAATCGCCTGAAAGACGCCAAAATGCATAATTTTAGGGAGTGTCAGACCAAATTTTGGTCGGTGTCGAAATGTCGGACTGGAAGAAACGGGTCTGATGCCGATGGATGCGGCCGTCAGAATTTTGGCAGCTCGAATTTACCAGAAATTCCTCCACGGTGTTGGGTCCGCATTACTGATGGGACATTGAACGGACTTTCCATCCATCCGCAGTTTTGATCGGACAATGGGAATTGTTTTTGTTTTGGTTCAAATTCGGATTGGGCCATTGAGATCAGGCCTCCAACTATTCGCTACCTCTACAGGAACTTGATAAAGATGGAAAGGATGAATGAAGGGGAAGGGCCTGGATAAGGTACGCGGCTGACAGGCTCGGAGTGTGTTAAAGTCCGACGCGGTCAACAGCGAACACATGACTGCTACGAAACGTATAAATACCCCCCATCTAAACCAGAGAGATAAATAATACAACCAACCCTGGCTCCGAACATCAGCTTATCAACCTACCTTTACCGAAATGGTGTGCTGCATCCGTGTCTTTCCATCCTTACGATTATTCCTCAACTTATTCCTCCTGTTTTCACAGGCTCAACTAATCGTCCAAGCTCCAGCAGGCGTGAGCAATATAACAAACACCACTCTACACGTTTGCAGCATCACCTACCCCGATGAAACTGTACTGCACATCCAACCAGGGGCCACTGCGGTGCTGGCGAACACCACTATAGACGCGATCGAATACCAGGGCGTGCGCCGAGATATGCTGCCCTCTCTGAACCCAAATGCGACACTCGGATGGATTACCATAGACCCGTATGACGATGGACAACAGAACGGAGTAAGGCTGCTGTATGGGGAACCCCTCGAACACGTCGCAATATTCGTCTGGTGAGTTACATGGTACCACGTTTTTCGTGATCAATGTCTGACTGCTGTGAAGAGAGAAGATAGGGGCCATTGTTACGACCCCCACTGTCCACCGCCAGCCGCCTTTTACGAATCGTGTGATCTGGAGAAATTATAGATATATTCTGTTGCAGATTCTGGCAGATGGGGAGAGTGACGGACCAATCGAGAAGAGAAGAAGATGTAGCAGCAGCTAAAAAAATCAGAGAGAAAATCGGATAGGATTCAGGAAGGAAAATAAACTGATACGGGGATCGATCCAGGAATACTCACTGCTACCGCAACGTTTAAGACCGGGAGCGAGCCAATCGTGCGTGTCAGGCTGTTGATCCTTTCGAGATGCGCGCACATTTTCTCCTGGAATGTCAATCCTGGGAACCTGCACGTCAACCACTCTATGCCGCCTCAAGGTCTGCCGGCCTCTGCGGCTCTCTCCATGTCTCCCCCCTCCTCTCCCACCCGAAGCTTCTGAAGGTGCTCGGGAAATTTGTCGAAACCACGGGCCGTTTCGGAGTACCATAGTCTCTTTTTCCCTCTCCCTCTCTCATTTCTCTCTCTAATACATTATACTCCCATAATCCTACTTAGAAAAACCACTGTGCTTCCCATCCAACACCCGCGCGATCATCACATCACACATACGAATCGCGACACCCAACAGTTTACCATTTGATGCCTCACCTCTAATTTTCTTTTCACTTACCAGTCTCCCAACAATAAACCATCACCCAATACCTACCAATTACCTGTACCTATGTTCTGCTGTCTCAGCCATTTCCGGCCACTTACAGTAACCGAATTGAATTATCATCATCATCATCATCATGCTGAAAAATAGCGAAAGAAGAAAAATACCCATGAGTTGATCCGTGGGAAACACGTGACCCATGAGTCAAGTACTCGTGAATGCGGGTAGGCCACGGATCCGAGTAGGGCTCTGGACAACACAGGTACCCAGCCACAGATCTGGGTCACTCGCGAGTTAACTCGTGACATGCCTCCGGACTCGTTGAAACGATGCTATTGACCAGTGCGGTGAAACTGAAACAACTAAGTAGATTGAAAAGGTCACAAATGCAACCTAAACTATCAACCCAATCACAACACCGTGACTACAATCACACAACACATACACTGTTCAAGAATGCACACAATTGAGTTTGGGTCACCCTGAAGTATACAGGTAAGATTGAACCTTTCGTGTTATGAACGGATGGAAATGTAGTCAGTCGTAAAAGTCTTATTTAGGACAATTAGAGATACAGAAGTTGACAAGCAACTAAAGTATTCAACTTGAATACAAGGAAATGGGGGTGGAGGAGGATTTCAATAGACCCGAGGGACCAACAGATTGGCCCGCGGGGCACCTTAAACTCTACTGTTCAAGAACAAGGACTTCACAGACAGGGAACCAACCACTGAGGAAGGCTCAGACAGGGTACTGACCACTGAGCAGTACAGACAGGGCACCACCCACAGAGGAGGGCACAAGAACCAGTTGTTCTTATTTCACAGCCAACAAATCAATACTATTTGAATACACACAAAAGACAGTTAATTAAAACATATCTCCGCAGGGATTCTGCCTACACCAGCGCCTTATATAAGCTTTGACCAGAGTCTCAGCAAAGTGGGCAAGGGATGCAGTGTTGAAATGCGGGTTTTTACAGGCCTTTTATACTAAATAGAGAAAACACGAGAGTAATAGTGCATGAGTAATTGAGTAGGGAGATTTGGTATATAACCGAGACTGCTGTCCGTGCCGTGTCGATTCGTATTGATGCGGGGCCCGCGGATAAGCTTGATTAGCTTGCCAAGAACCCTTTTATGGTATAATTCTATTTCCGAGCCGTGCCGACACTATTCGTGTATAGATCGCGCACGCATCCCTACTGTTCCTATTGGTTTGGTGTTTTCGAGCCCGAGAGCCCTAGTAATCCCTAATATTCTATTGGACGCCTCCATGGCATCCTACTATGTTGCTACCTGCCCGCGGCCGGGTGAATACTCCGTTCACCAATCCCGCTGACTCTAATGTTTCTACCGTGCCGAGGGTACACGCTCTGATTGCCCTCGGGGTTTCCCGAAGCGGCCCGCGGGGGCCGTAGCTCTGCGCACTTGCCTACAAGGCCCTGCGGCCATGGTTCTACTTCAATTATTGAGGTTTTCCGAGCCCGCGGGAGGTCCTGCGGGGGTAGTAAATGCACCGCGTTCAAATGTAGTGGCCGTCCAGACTTCATTATATCATCTCCTTGGTATGGTATCTAGCCCAATGACCTCCGAGGGCCCTTGAGTTGTTATACTGATTCCCAATGGTAAAAGAACCGAGTCGTAACACACCCGAGGCCCTACCACCACTTGCATCCTTAATGCTCAATCAGCCGCTCAGAGCTTACGCTGACTGTAATTGTATATCACCAGGATAGAGGTACTAGTAAACTTACTAATGACTTGGATTAGGCCTCTCCGAGGCGGAGGCTGAACCTTTAGGAGTTTTTTTTTAGAAAAAATATCAATACTTCGTCGATCGTAGAAGTACAGTCATTCCACGGTCCTTGGCATTTTTTTTTTTGAGAGCTCAGAGTCCATTTTTTTGGAAGGTTTTCTTTTCATACCTTCTTCATATGATGCGAGCTAGCCTCCCACATCTTTTCAGGACTTGAGCTTACCTCAGAATCAGTGAATATGGGTGCATTGTCGACAACTGTGCCTCGAGAATTGGGCTGATTTCGACTGAGAAAATTAACAAGGATTACAAAAACAAAAGTTGAGGTCAGCGGCTCATCAGGTGGTGTGGAACGACGACGACTCGGACAAGAAAAGCTCTGCATCCAGGTGACGTTCATACCGACATCACTTTCTCCTCGACTGCACCACACCATGAGTTGGAATTGTGAATCTCAAGAAGACCAGGGACATTCAAGCATCAAAATATGATGCCAAGAAGATAGTAGTAGAGCTTTACAAGAAAGAACTGGAAAACACGGAGAGATATTGGATAGGAGTTTGGTATTGAAATGGAGCCACCAATGTATATGTAGGGAGATGAGGTGAGGCCTAAAATGTCATACAGTAAAGTATTGAAGTTTTTTGTGTATTGAAGTCATTTGTACCTTGTTTGGGCAGAAATGCAAGGATCAAATGCAGCGACTAAATAGGTTCCGGAACAAGGTGCAGTAAATCACGAATAAAAAAAATAGTAAAAGAACATATGGAAATTATGTGAACATATTCGAATTCTACGCCCTCGAAAACATAGGTTACATGTTCTGGTGAGGTTGTGGGGTGCCTTCACCCTTGGTAAAACGGTGGCGACCATGGGCTGATTTCAGCATTATTACCATTTCCGGAACAGGTCACTTTTGGCATTACATTTATGAGATTCTCCCATACCTCAGAAGTGAACCAGGTCTCTTTTTGAAAGAAAATACCCCAAGCTCAGGCTCAGGCCACGGCCCAAGGGCCTGAGCCCTGCACGTCGTCCCAGGGCTCGGGCTTGGAAAATCTGAAGCCAAAGCCACCTCAGGCCAGGCCTTAAACACCACTATTCCTCCCATATTCTTGTTCATTGTAGAACAATATTTGTAGAGAGCAAGAGCTTTTTATGTACAGTACTTGCGATGAATGACACCCATTGGGAGAAACCACCTGGCCTAACTCAGGACAAATCAAGATTTCGAATTTTTTACTATTAGCTTATGTAAGTCATTCTTGACCACAGTGTAGCCATACAGAGTCTGCTTCTGAGTCGGATTTGAGAGTGAGAAAAACTTCTGAATAGAGATGGATCAAAAGGTTGTGTTGCAGAGTGCTCACACCCTTTTACTTTTCACTGGAGTCTGGCAGTCATGTTATAGTAGGAATAATTTTTTTCATGATACACAACATTGCATAACTAGAAATTGAATGTGTTCTTCTTCCAAGCCCAGAGTTAACAGGCCTGACCAATCAAATCATCATAAGTTGCACACTCCTCTGGAAATTACCAATCAGGCCATATGTACATATAGGCCCCCAGAAATCCCTGAAAGGAACTATGTAGGGATTTGTCAAAAATCTTGTGCATGAAAATTTTCAAAGTTGTGCATGAAATAATACATGCCAGGGGAAATTTCCAGAGAATTGCACAATTCCTCATTCCAGCTTGCTACCCTTGATTCTACTTGGAGGTCTATCAAGAACATAAATTGGCCATCAGAGACGCGTGGGATAGGTAAAAAGTGCGGCAAACATTACTACATATGTACCAGGTTTGCCATGAAATTTGAAAAAATTGCAGGTGCTCCAATCAAGTACATTATCCTGATTATATAAAAGGTTTAAAAGAGTAATATACCACCATCAGTGTCGGCCTAAGGGGCTTGATGCAGAAACACGTCCCTGAGCATACATACCCCTTGGCGGCACATGGTCGTGCCATCACGGTGTCCCCGGCCGTGACAAGCCGAATCAGGAACTCTCTCACGTCAACGGATACTGGCCCGAACATAAAGCAGAAATGACTAATACCGGAAAATTGAATTTGAGTAATTTCTTTGGTCTCAGAGGATAATAAAATGTGCTCATACACAACATTAAGTTGAAAAACATATCTTGGTACTGTGAGTTGTCTCTATATTTTGCCCCATTTTCTCTGTATTTTATTTCTGCGATGACCAATGATCTATGACTAAATTGTTGTTTGTACATGTAGCAAAACGGGCCTAAATCCAAGTTCCCCAGGGTAGCCAAACCTAAAGGTTCAGCAATAATGCAAAAATGCATGATTACACGGCTGTGCAAATACATGCCGTATCATCGTTATCAATATTTCCATTAAAATGGTAAGATCGAGGCCCATACAAGCACCACCAACGTTCCAAATATAGGCAAATTCTCAAAACAAATATGCCAAAGGTTTTGACTTTTCGCCCCAGTTACGTGCGCCCGATTAGGGAATTCGCGTGCCTTGTTTGCTCCATTGCTGAAAACGGCAACCTTGAGCTGAGCCATTCGACCTGGTTTATGGCTCCTGGTGCTCATTGTACACCCAATATGGCCACTCAACACTCGGTGGCCTCAGCCTCTCCTCTCTCCCCGCCACTATCCGCTGTCCAAATGGCTGAATTTACCTTCCGTTCTGCTGCCCCCTGTCATGATGCGACTTCTTTTGACGTGTCAAACGCGTCTGCTGCACCTCAGATTGATCCCAAACCTCTCTTCACAATACCTGACCACGATCCTGGCCATGCCACCCCCTGCCTGTCGAGAATGCTATTGGAAGCTTTCCTTACGACCTCGAGAGCCTCCCTAGGCCTGCGAATCCATCCCTTCGTCCTCCCCCTCCCATAGCTTTCAGCGTGGATACCTTCGATCTCGCCAATTCAAAAGCACTTGATCACCTCAATGACCCGCAGCTCCGGGCCCTCTGCCTGAAATACGGTGTCAATAACTTACTATGCGTGCTAATTGGTTGCAACCTTCGACAGCATTACCAAGACCAGCAGCGACGTGTTCCCCTTCCATTTATCCCCTAATACAATTCATTCATATCACCACCAGTCTTTGTATTATCCACCCGCTAGTATGTACTATGGTAGTTACCTACAGAATCCTCAATAATTATGCACTTTCATACCAAAAATGTCCGGAAAATATCAGTGCCACTGCTATGCCACTTGACCACCTTCATGCGTTGTTGCCACCGAGGAACAATGGCTCATCTCGCAAGATGAGCCAGCGGCGCCTCGAAGGACGGTTCACAACTGCTTTCGGTAATCGAGTAAACATGACACGCGAATTCCCCAATCGGGCGCACGTGACTGGGGCGAAAAGTGGCCGAGTGTATGCCAAATAATCCATAGACTGAGAATTTTTAAAGATTTTGCCAAACTCTGAAGGGCATATACAAGATGTCCAGGCTGTGGTGAAAGTAAATTGAAATGGCAATGCACTACAGTGGGTGGTTCTATCACATTACACTACTTGTCTGTGGACCTCTGTAACACTTCTTCCACTCAGTACCATAAACAGAATTGTCAAACAGAATCTGAGTTGGGTATCTACCAATGACTAATGTGGTGTGCAGGGTCCACAACACATGTCTGTTGGCAGGTGGTAACCACAAAAGTAGATCTGAGGAGGGTGAGGAGGCCCAACCACCATCCAGGTACCACTTCCTCGCCATGTAGCTTGGCTGAAAAATAATATGGTTAGAAAAATGATCACCTGAGGTTGACAAACTGAAACTGACATTTGGAAAAATGGAGTTAGAGGCTGAAATATGCTCCTCATTGTTTGATGTGACAGAACCAAGATTATTGGTGTGGCCTTCAAACAGGTCACCAACTGCCTCCCCAGCCTCGGCATCCCATACGCGTACAGTTTCATCATGAGAGCTGGAAACAACTCTCTTGCCGTCAGGTGAGAAAGCCACAGACAGGACCGAACTGGTGTGTCCTTCAAATGGGTCACCAACTGCCTCTCCAGTTTCTGCATCCCATAGGCATACAGTTTTGTCATTGGAGCCAGAAACAATTATCTTGCCATTGGGTGAGAATGCCACAGAGTTTACATTGTCGGTGTGACCTTTAGATCGGTCACCAACTGCCTTCCCAGCCTCTGCATCCCATAGGCGCAGATTTTTGTCATAGGATCCAGAAACAATTCTCTTACCATCAGGTGAGAATGCCACAGAGGTGACATCATTGTTGTGACCTTTTAGTGGGTCACCAACTGCCTCCCCAGTCTCTGCATCCCATAGGCGCACAGTTTCATCACGAGAGCCAGAAACAACTCTCTTGCCATCAGGTGAGAAAGCCACAGACAGGACCCAACTTGTGTGACCTTCAAATGGATCACCAAGTGCCTTCCCAGTCTCTACATCCCATAGGTGCACAGTTTTGTCATAGGAGCCGGAAACAACTCTCTTGCCATCAGGCGAGAAAGCCACAGACTGGACCTGACTGGTGTGACCTTCAAACACATCACCAAGTCTCTTTCCAGTCTCTGCATCCCAGAGGCGCACAGTTGTGTCATAGGAGCCAGAAACAATTCTCTTACCATCAGGTGAGAAAGCCACAGACTGGACTGGAAAGGTGTGACCTTCAAGCACATCACCAAGTGCCTTTCCAGTCTCTGCATCCCAGAGGCGCACAGTTTTGTCACTGGAGCCAGAAACAATTATCTTGCCATCAGGTGAGAAAGCCACAGACATGACCGAACTGGTGTGGCCTTCAAATGGGTCAACAACTGCCTTCCCAGTCTCTGCATCCCAGAGGCACACATTTTTGTCAGTGGAGCCAGAAACAACTCTCTTGCCATCATTGGTGTGACCTTGAAGTGGGTCACCAAGTGCCTTTCCAGTCTCTGCATCCCATAGACGCACAGTTTTGTCATCAGCACCAGAAACAATTTTCTTGCCATCAGGTGAGAAAGCCACAGACCTGACCCAGTCAGTGTGACCTTCAAATGGGTCCCCAACCACCACCCTAGTCTCTGCATCCCATAGGTGCACAGTTTTGTCACTGGAGCCAGAAACAATTATCTTGCCATCAGGTGAGAATGCCACAGAGTTGACATCATTGGTGTGACCTTCAAGTGGGTCACTGACTGCCTCCCCAGTCCCTGCATCCCATAGGCGCACAGTTTCATCATGAGAGCCAGAAACAATTGTCTTGCCATCAGGTGAGAATGCCACAGACTGGACCCAGTTGGTGTGACCTTGAAACGGGTCACCAACTGCCTCCCCAGTCTCTGTATCCCATAGGCGCACAGTTTCGTCATGAGAGCCAGAAACAATTCTCTTGCCATCAGGTGAGAAAGCCACAGACATGACCGAACTGGTGTGGCCTTCAAATGGGTCAGCAACTGCCTTCCCGGTCTCTGCATCCCAGAGGCACACAGTTGTGTCATACGAACCAGAAACAATTCTCCTGCCATCAGGGGAGAAAGCCACAGACTCGACCGAACTGGTGTGACCTTGAAATGGGTCACCAACTGCCTCCCCAGTCTCTGCATCCCAGAGGCGCAAAGTTTTATCTTCAGAGCCAGAAACAATTCTCTTGCCATCAGGTGAGAAAGCTAAAGAGAGGACCGAACTGGTGTGTCCTTCAAATGGGTCCCCAACTGCTTCCCCAGTCTCTGCATCCCATAGACACACGGTTCCATCATCAGAGCCAGAAACAATTATCTTGCCATTGGGTGAGAATTTAACTGAATATACTGGATCACCGTGGTTAATTATTCCTACCATTGGTGGCCATCTTGTCATTTGTCCATGTGTGATAGAAACTAAGAATTTGAAGTGAGAACGGAATCTCTTGGTGATCTCAGACATTGTGGGAGCTAGGGCCAGTGCTGACATGTAGATGTGGGGTGCACTTTGAATGATTGGCTCTGCAAAGAAGGTGATGAATCTTTTAGCATCCACAGCAAATTGTGCTGCTGGTGATTCCTGAAATATTTCATCAATTCATATCATATATTAGATTATATAGGAAACAGCAGTACCTCTCTGGACCATGAAATGAATTTGGAAAGTTCTCGCTGAGCATCCCCTACTAAGCCCAGCAAGCTCATTATTTCCAGCCAAAAGAGGAATTGCTTCAGGAGGAAGGTATCAGCAGCCTCAGCAATGTTGGCCTTGTAGCTGACTGCACTAAGATGATCTGCCCAAAAGCGACATGCATATTGCAAGTGGCTAGGAATGCATGTCTGTATGAGGCTCCCAATATTGGGCATATCCACATTCCGTAGATATGAAGTTGGCAGATCACATATGTTGAATTTGACCTCGTTGTAAAGCACTCGGAAAATATCAGACACCATGGCATCCTGTTGTGCCTCTGTTCCACAAAGAAGGTCAGGGCGTGTTTCCCAGATGCTGTGTACCATGAATTCCTGGAAAGAGAGATGTATAATCCATATTTGACCACTGTTGGTAGTGTCTGGAAGGTGAATGACAGCACTCAGAGGCAAGAGTGTCCCCATCAGGTCATCCACATCCATGTCAAGTAATGCAGACAGTGAGCATGGCGACAAGGGTTCCTGAAGTTTAATGATTGTGCCAAGAACCCTTGTGGCACAATCCCGGTAATCCTGACCACGAAGGTCTCCCAAGCGTGGTAGTGGTATTGCTTCCGTAACAATCCGGCCATACAGATCATGCAGATCAGTGAGGGAAGCACCCTTGAGGAGGTAGTCTATGGACCTCTGTGGTGTTACCTTTGGGAATGCTGAAATAATGTAGCGAACAGCAGTGGCAGCAAAGACGAAGAGGCCATCAGCAAGGTTGGTTATCTCATCCACATCCTGAGGAAGGGCTTTCCAATCATTTTCCATCATTGAGATCATCCTATCAAATGATTTTTCAATGTAGAAGTGGATGTCTTGATTGACTTGGCTAGCTTCAACTTTGTCAAGAATTATTTCATGAGCCTTAGACCTCAAACTGGCAACCTTGAGGTACTGTGGAACATCTGGACGGCCAGTCAAGAAGAAACGGATATGAACTGGGATTTTCTCAATCCCGTCTGAAATCCAACGGAGACATTGCTGCCCACGGTCAGATCCACATTCATCCAGTGCATCTAGGCAGATTGTCCAGGGTTTTGTGAGGTCTGACATCTTGGCAAGAAGCTCAACAACCAGGGTTTGAAACTGCAAGTGTGGATCTGCAGAGAGAATATCTGTGCGGTCTTCATCCAAGAATTTGACAAGGAGATGGCGGAAATCAGGACTATAATCTGCCAGCTGGCGGGCCAATGTGGTGGCGAGCAACTTGATGTTGTTTCGCTCTGCAAAGTCCCTGGAAAAGAAGAATGAAGCTGCCAGAAGATGTTGATCCTCTGCCAGGATGGTTGCAATACTCTTTGCAATGGTTGACTTGCCAGATCCTGCAGAGCCACTGAGGATTACTAGGCGCTGGTGTTCATCAGGAGGGGCAGTCAACTTTTTCAGGATTTCTTGGATGATATCTGTACGTGTACCAGCCAAGCACTTGTTGGGTGTACTGTCTGCATTATAGCGTGCTGCACTGCATTTGAGGCTTTTGAGGGTGTTGTTGGTGAGGACCTGGTCAGCTGTGCGCTGCACTTCATCAACTGATTATCTATTAATGACTGGCCCATTGTTCGGGAACAGTAGACTTCAGTACCTTTTGATGCAATGTCGGTCACCGATTTTTCAATGGAAATATTGCTGTGGAACTTCGTAAAATCAGTACTAGACTCAGAGCACGATGATAGAACATACAGTGAACTCGCGGATGTCCTCTGCTACTCCATTGCGGATATCTAAAATTTTCCCGGAGTATTCATCACTTCTCAAAAACCGATCTATGCGTGACTTTGTGCCGAGTGCTGTACATTCTTCTGCTCTCTTAGCCATTTTCCTGGGCGTTCCATGGTGAGTTTCTATAAAACAAACTTCGATAAGATTGTAACTCACCCTGACAACTCGGTCAACCGCTTCTTCAAATCTGTTGGGGCATCCAAAACCTTCAGAGCAGCCAAGGTATCAACCAACTTTTGGAGTGCTACCAGGTCTTTTTTGTTGCCTTTCATGGTCTAAAAGTAGGTATTCACAACAAGATTTGGTATAGAATACCAGTAGGCTAACCGATAGCATATTTGCCAACTCATAGACACCATTCACGGCCCCCTCGACACCAGGAATACCTATACCCGTAACTCCGGCTTTTGCCAGATTGAGTGCTGGAATAATGGTACCCTTGAGAGTCTTCATGATCTCTGTAGCTGCTGCGGATGGAGGGGAGGGCATTGGTGAATCACTAGAAGCTTGGGATGGATGTGGGAGCGAGAGGAGGGAGGCAACGTGGAAGAGGCGGGCTACCGTCAGCAAGCCTTCAAGCTGTCAAAAGTCATGCCGTGGCAGCAAAGATCTTCTCACGCAGGACAGCAGAAACCCCTGAATTCCCAGGTTCCTACCCAGCCGCGGTTTCGAGGTTCCTCAGTCCTAGTAGTATGTTAGCAATTGGATTCTGCGAATGGTGGCTCAGGAAAATTCGGACAGAATGTAATTTGTCACACTCTCTTACGCAACTTGGGGGAGGAACGAGGATATACGAAAGGCGTCCGGCATGAACATTCACAAGCACGGTACATCCAGATCAAGCAAGGCACATTCACATCAATGTGACGCCTTTGGATCAAACACGGTACTTGCCATTTTCGAGTGTACCGTGCTCGCTAAAAAGCCTATTCTGGAAGGAGACACGTGTCATTTTTCGTCCATCCTCTTTTTTCCCTCTTACCACCACCATCCCCACTCAAACGCCGCCCCGACGCGCAAAAGGCGCGTCAAAATGCCCTCCGGGGCCGACCCAACATCAAAGCACACGCCTGCCGACCAGGCCTTCCTCGACGGCCTGTCAGCTCGGCAACTGATGGACTTCCGGAACTACGTGTGTGCTGCCGTCCGTCGCGTCATATTTAGATTCTGACGCGTCAATCCAGCTTTACTCACCCATGTACATCAAATTGAACGCCGGGAAGTTCCTCGACCATGAATGGGTCGATATTCCCACTCTCAAGGAGTATCTCCACCAGATTCACCAGAACCCCGGCTTGGACGCGTCCTCGACGCGTCCAGCCACGCCTTCTGATCCGGTCCGCGTCAAAATCGAAACCCCGCTCCCCTCGGCTACTCCACGACCAGCGATTTCGGTCAAAGCTGAGCCACAGCCGATCCGGTTACCGCCGCCTGCTGGTGATTCCACCATCAAGATGCGCACCTTGACCGAAGGCGGTCGGGAGGTCATCGAGGTTCTTTCGGATTCCGACTCCGATGCCGCCGACTCGGATTCGGACCTGGAGGTGATGGAGGTTCTTCAAACCACCTCGCGGTCCTCAAGCACGATCCCCACTCCCTGTGGTATGTCACTTTTTCCCATTACTTTCCTTACTCACCACTAAATCCCAGATGCCGGCGATGTTAACGTCAAAGGCTCTGAGTCTGAGGACCCTGGTGAGGATTCCGGAGCGCCCCCGTCCCCCACCGGTATGCGCAATTTTTCTTTCTCACCTAGAAATTTGTACTCATGCATCCGATAGATCTCGATGAGTTAAACGAGGAATCCGACTTGGTAGAGTCCGACACATTCTGGCCGGATGAAGTCAAGTCCTACGTGATTATTGGTAAATTTCGTCCCACCCAGAAGGTCACCGTCGACCGCATGGAATATCGGGATGGCCCTGCGTCCATATATCCTATTCCTCGTGTTCGCACCGCATTTGTCATCGACCTGAGCCATCGGGACTATATGCTCCGGGACCCCGGCACCAAAGAGCTCTACACCTTAGACACGATCATCCGAAATGCGGTATACCTGTCTTTCGTTTTCTCTTTTCCACTTTTAATCCTTTTTTGGTCCTGCACCAGGACAATGATTCGTGGGAGTCGGGGAGCGGCGGGACAAAGTCCAAGGCGTACGTTACATTTTCACCTGGAGGTATGCGCGTTTTGTGTCGGCGAGCTCGGTCGACATGTAAGGGTTGTCACGCTTGCGAGCGGATTGATCCTACGCTTCTCAACATCTCCCGCTTCGAACTCGATCCGGCACCATTCGATGCAGTCCTATCTGCACAGGCAGAGACTCGGCGAAGAGAAGGCAATACCCCCGAAGAGAATGTCGCAGTGTGAGTCGTTCATTCCGTACTCGAGCTGCACCATAAGCTCTTTTCCAGATTCATGAAAATTATACGGGATACCAAGTGTGTCGCAATTGATTCGAAGGGTATCAAATGCAACGGTGGTCCGATAATGAGGGCTAAACCACAGGTGCGTTGGTTCACTCTTCGTGTTTATTTCTCACTGATTTAACGACTTCATTGTAGGGGCCGTCGAATGGGCACAACTACTTCATCGCGTGCAGTAGTTGGACGCCAAAATTCAAAGAGAATCATTGCACCCTCACCATCCCCGATTTCGTCGACGAACATCTCCTTGCGAAAGCTCTGGCAGGCCAGCCACTTACTGACGATCCGGACAAGAATACTCCACCTTGTAGCCGTATTGTTCATCCCCATACGGGCCTCAAGCGGAAGCACTGTCGTAAGACTAATTCATCTATCAGACGACGCTTTTCTGACTGCTCTGTAGCTCATGTCCACATCGTTAATGGGACGCAGGTTCAGAGCCGAATTGTGAATCATCCATGTCCCGCCACGCGTTCCATCTATGTCCCTATGGACGCGTCGATTCGGAAAGTGCTTATTGTTCACAACGACACCGGCCATAACCATCCCATGCCGCCTCTGACGAAGTTATCGTTCGGCGCCAAGGACGTGTATCGCGAATGCATCGAGAAGAATGGAGTGCTTGGCGCTACAGTATCCAAGATTGACAACGGTACTGTAGCATTTATCTCTCTGTCATTTTTTCTTCTTGTCTCTGAATGTTGTCATAGCACAATCCACATCAATCGTACTTGGCGGGAAAACTCCGGCGGAATTTTCGCCCGCTCTGTACAACCAGCGCGCCAAGAGGGACCTCTTGCACGCAGCAAAGCGAGAAAAATATCCGGCTGGTCTCGACGTTGCTGGTAAGCGATCGCATCCGTAACACTTCCAACGCTCATGTATTCGCAGCCATCTTTCCAATTTATCTCGCAAATTTGAAGAAGCCTCTCCCCGAGCGTTACATCCATAGCTACCTTACGACGCCAGATGGTGGTATAATAATTCTTACCTCTGTTCCCTACCTCATGAAGCTTCTCGACGATCCTGGCGTCACCTCGTTTGATGACGACACGACGTACAAGCGGGTGGAAGGTGAAATGAATGAGTGGGAACTCACGATATTTGCGAAGATAGTCCAACGTGGTGCGTCCCTGGCTTGTCGTTTCTGACGCGATCCAAAGACCAATCATTTCCTAGCTGCCTCCGTCGTTCGCGCATATATCAATCGCGCGAGTGCAGATTTTTTCGAGATTTTATTTGACGAGCTTCAGCGTGTCAAGCTCCAAGTCACGGGCAAGCCCATGCCGCTCAAAAAATTTGTTCGGGGAGGTAACCTACTCGTGATGAATGCGGACATGGAAGCTGCGCAAGTCATCGGCATCACTCGCTCTGTCATGAAGCACAACGACCCAGAGTACAGCGGTATTCCTAACAACACCCCACCAGAGAAGGTTGCACCCCATTTCGTAAAAATATGTTGGAGACATGCGAAAGAGTATCTTCCGCTCCGTTCTCTGCATGCATTTTACAATACTGACGCCCATCTTCTGCTCCAGGCCAGTAAACGACTTCAAATCACTCGTATCGACCACCGACTTCAACCGCCTCCTCGACTTTGTCTATATTGACTCGAAGGAGACCTTGAATGCGTTCTCGGCATTCGTTTACGGTCTAGGTATAAAAAAAATTGCCGGTCCGTATTTTCTCGACTACAGCATCTCGCGATCTTCACTAACTATATTATATGGAGACTGGTGGAAGCACAAAGAGATGCACGAGTGGATTATACCCTGTCTTGTTAAGTCTCAGTCGCTGATTCCCGCGGACGTGTGGGATAGCACGCCATCGACGACCAATACGAACGAGGCGCAGCATCATTGGACCAACTCCCAGACAGGTATTAAGTTGACGCCAGTCGAAACGGTGGAACGGTAATCAATTATATTCTACAAGATGTCACTAGGTCTCACCGCTCTATAGCACAGAGATACTCGACAAGAAGGTTGCCCAAGAGATCGAGATGTCGCGGCGCACCGGCGTTATGGCCAACTCCAACAACGAACTTGTCCATCGCGTTGGCCGGAGCGTCGGGCGTCATTCTACAACTTCTCGTAAGAAACGAGAGGGCCGCGAGGTAGCCAATACGACCCACCAACTCCAGCTTCAAATTGAGGCAGAGGTTGAAAAACGGCGTGAGTCTAACCGACTGACAAAGACTCTCAAGGAGCAGCTCAAGACGGTCAAGGCGACGTCCGCTACACGGGGAAACTCAGCCACTTCTCCCGTTCTCTCCGCGAGTTCCAGCGGACGTGTAAGAACGACGCCACCAGTGAGATCAGGTGATGTTATCTCAATTACCTCCGACAATTTGGTCCTCACTGTTCTTTGTAAAGCCCCAATACCGATGGTCTCGACACAGTCAGAGGCTCCCAGTGAGCTACCTGCTGAGCCACCGGTGAGATCAGGTAATGTTATCTCGATTACCTCCGACAACTCGACCCTCACTGTTCATTTAGAAGCCCAAACACCGATGGTCTCGACGCAGTCAGAGACTACCGTCGTGCTACCTACTTACCCGCCACTCCCAACGGGTTCAATGTCCCGACTCAACTCGGAGCACCTTGCTGGCAACTCAATTCCGGGAATTTGGTCGGATCCCAATTTCGACCTTGCTACGCTAATGGACACATCGGATTTCGAGGTTCCATCCATGTTTCCTTTGAGCGACGTTGACTTCTCCACTTTCGACCATAATGCCTTCTTCGGCTTATCTTCGGACTTCAACGCGCCGGGGCCTTCGTTGGCACCCGCAAACGACCCCCTCCACGACCTCATGAACCTCTGCAATCCGTCTTTTCTCCCAAGCGACTTCGGTAACCTCCACGACTTCTCGGATATTCCCCCCTTCACATCCGCGGGGCCCTCTGTCGACGAACTGCCTCTTCTCCCGCCACCTCCGCCCGAGTCAACACCTTCCCCCGTTATCGAAAATTTATTAGAGCCAGCTCTGCGAAAATCACGACGCCCTCGACAAGAAGTTGACGAGGCGAATATCGTTACATCCACGCGTTGCAGAGCTCCAACTGAACGTAAGCGGATCGCAGAAGAAGCGATCTCAAACCCCCCGAAGAAGAGGCGTAATGCTGGCAAGGTATATCTCATTGACTTCGCCCTGATCTACTGTCTAAATATTGTTCTTAGTGATGAATCGGCGGTATGTACTTGAGCTGGAGGGTACCGCCTTCCCTTTTTGGTGCCCGGCATCATATTATCAAATCTTATCTGCTTACGCGTTGACCGCCACCCGTACATATACATCCCGATAGATGCAAATTCGTATCCTATTCATTAGGTTGAGAAATCTGATCCCTTGTATTCTCTATCGTGTTTCGTGGCGGGACGTTGAAAGGAGGGGTGAGAGTCGGCCCGTCGGGCACCATGCGGAAGCAACCGGCACGGTTTCGGCCCTGTGGTGCGAATGTGCCGTGTTTGCACTCAAGCACGGCACATTCTCAGCAAATGTGCCGGGCTTGCGCAAATGTACCGTGCACTTGGCGGAATAGACCGTGCTTGGCATCTTCATGCCGGACGTGTTTCGTTTATCCCGGGGAGGAACCGTGGAGAGGTTCATCCCCAACTTAGGTCACATCATTCGTCACATCACATACGGTCCGAAATTTCCGCAACCCCATTTTCTGAGATTTAGAATAAAAACTACGCTACAGAGACACTGGGGGCAAACACCATGACCGTGGGTTCATGGTGTAGGACCGACACTTGCCATGGCATTTGCCAGGCATTTGCCCCATTTTCTTTGTCCTATTTTTAAGTATGATTGTTCCTTTGATGTAGACGGACTCTTCGTCTCGGCCTTCGTACATTAACGTTTGAGGTTGGTAGAGCCTTCGAACATTGCACACACAGCTGGGGGCACTGCCTGGTCTGCCAGGCTGCAGAATTGTACTCACCCTGAGTTGACCTTGAGCCAAAATAAAAATCTGGGCCTGG
This sequence comes from Mycena galericulata, assembly GCA_029289565.1. Lineage (NCBI taxonomy): Eukaryota > Fungi > Basidiomycota > Agaricomycetes > Agaricales > Mycenaceae > Mycena > Mycena galericulata. The sequence goes on from JARKIA010000242.1 coordinate 203,187, forward strand.
GGAAAAAAACCATGACCAGGCAGATTTGTGGTGGATGAGAAATAATGTATCAGGGCAACCAGTAGAACAAAATCTATGCAACAAGGAAAATGTCTATCGGGGTACAAGTATTGAGATAATAAATGCTGTGGATGATTGACATTTGTCGCTTGACAGCTCAACTAAAATAGAACAAAGGGAATTGCAGTGCAAAGGGCAAATGCCTGGCAAATGCCATGGCAAGTGTCGATCCTCGGCCATGAACCCACGGTCACGGCACTTGCCCCCAGTGAGAGATTGATGAACCTCGGAACACGGCTGGGTAGGAACCTGCTGAATTCCAAGAATACAGCTGACAGCTGCCAACAGCAGGAAGACAGATCAGCCCGGCCAAAGACGCGTGGAACGGCATGAATTTGTACAGCGCGTTGAAAGGCGTTGAACACCGCAAAGATGAACATACTTTCATTTCTTTGTGCTGTGCAAGAGATGATAAATGTAATGGCGCCGGTAAGGCTCCAACCGTTTCCATTTATAAATGTTTATACATGGTAATAACCGTTTTTATTTCCATTTAGTTTGCCCGAGGGTTCAAATGGTTTGCAAACCGTTTGGAAATGGTTTAAATGGTTGCCGCCCACGGCTGAGCGGCCGGCGCGGATAAATTCTGCCCCAACTCTGAAGTCGGGGCAGAGTTGACACCCGGGTATCATATTGATGCCATCCACGCCCAAGCCCGGAGTTCTCCGGAGTTGGGGCATCAAGTTGGGGCACAAGTTGGGGCAGAGTTGGATGTCGAGTCGTGGGTCTATGCACGACTTGACATCCAACTCTGCCCCAACTCTTTTTTCATGCCTCAACTTGATTACGAGCGCTTATGTAATAAGTGATCGTCCATTTGGGAAAGGATTTTTCCAGCTCTTGACAAGTCAGTCCCCTTTTTCCGTGTTAATAAATTGATGGCATTTTTGTAGTGTTCTTAAGAAGATTCATTAGGTTTTTTGTGATAAAATAGTGGCTGTACCGAGCTTACATAATCTCCCGGGCACTTTGTGCGCGTGTTCGATTCCCGTTACAAACATATATTTCAGAAGCAACCACTGCAAGGAGTGACCAAAATCGCCGATGAGGGAGCGGGATATTTAATTTCGATATGTGTGCAAGTCATCCAATTCAGAGTTCCTCAAGTTTGACCGGGCAGAATGTACATCATCCGGTAACTCTGGTTCATTGAAACAAAAGATTCGAATTGAAAACGTGAGAGTTCAGCGAACGGCACAGCGGCGTAGGTTCAGACCCGCATTTATATGCTGCTCATGATCGGCCTAGGGCTTGGGTCACACTTGCACCTGAGGACTTTGGACGACACTAATCGTGATTTATTCTCCGGCATACTTCCTTCTGCATTTTCGCCTTCTTTGGTGTGTCACCGTGCTATTTACTTCTACCTATCTACTTATATAACCTTCTGAGCTTTGCATACATCCGTTTTGGTTAGCTTTCCTAAATTAAGGCTGACATCGGTGTTACGGCCAATTTGCCGATCACCCATCAGTTGGGGCCGTCCCCATCTTTACGGGTGAGACGGGTGCCATCAGCGGTGTCCCATCCCGTCCCGTCGAGTCTTTGGGGAAATAATTGATGGGACGGGCATGGGTGGCCATTGACGGCCGTTTGCGATTTTCTTTTTACGTGAGATGTGAGTTTTGACCCTGAAAATCCTGTACACCAGCAAGCCAATGTTGACGAATCTTTCAGGTCGACTAATTCTGAGGACGACACTGCTATTCCGGATAACATCGCCGCCGCTTTCATGGCGAATTCTAAAAGCCCTTCCCCCTCAAAGAAGGCTAAGTCTGCTGAATCGGCGGGATCCTCAAAGACCTCGACAGTTTTGCATACCAAAAATATCAAGACCATCAGGTAAAATGGCTTGTATACTCGGTTCCATGATACTCATCAGTTTATTGCAGCAAGTTACCCGCAAAATGCGCAGTTACAGAAAAGACTCTTCAGGATCCCTTACTTTACACCATTTATCGGAAGTTACCTCCTTTGTCGTGAGTGGTCTACTTGGTTTTCGAGCTTTCTTTAGCCTTACTAACATCGTACGTGCAGAAAGGGTGTATTCGTTAGTTGGAGCTCTGGGGCTGGCCCTGGAAATCTTCTCTTTGGCCAATGGCCTCAAGTCTGCCCTGATATAGATGTTCGGTGAATTTCCTTGGTTCCCTCTTTGCTTTCCTTTACTAACTAAGCTGTTCAGAAAATTGTGGGCTTGCATCAATTTTTCTCGTTGCCTTCAGTATATCAACCCTTCCTGTTATTCACCGGTTCGTATACAAGCTATCTCGCAGGTACTGTACTATTTCGACCAAGTCTTCAGGCCATGTCACGCGTCACCTAAGGTCTTCAGTTTATTAGGTCTTCATTCTGACAAATATGATCAAAAATTGCCATAAATGGAAGGCCGGCAGATGCCGACAAGACTTTTTGACGGTTTTTAGCCCTGTTTGGGCCGAAAAACTTCAGTGTCACCGTCACCATGACCGAAAGTCTTCAGTTCAGAGGGCCGCATCACGCGTCACCTGAAGACTTGGTCGAAATGGTACAGTATATCGAGACGGAAACTGGTCAGTCTGTCGTTCAGTGGAAGCATGTGGTACTCACTTACAACATTTCAGTTGGGCTATGTGTGTCGACTCATAAACGGCAACTTGTGTCTCTGTCAGCATGGCGATTCATTCCGCTCTCATGGAACCTTTTACTATTACCACTGCTACGGCCAAATCCCTCTGGTCCAAGTTTCTAACTGTCATCCTCCATTTGCAAGATTTTGAACGTCTGGTCGGCTTTGTTTGCCTGGCTTTCCACGTGAAAACTCTTCATGCTCAGATTCATTGTGATGCCATTACGTTCGGAACCAGATCATTTTCGAAAAACAACAAGCGTACGTCTAATGTGCTCTGCTACCTCTACTTTCCTAAAGACCCTTTAGCAACTGCTAGTGCGAAATTCAGTCGAGGGATCCCAAGCTCTGCGAAAACGGCTTCAAGTACGACTTTTTCTTCAGACGATGCATTGAACTGGGAGGATGAGGGTACATAAAATTTTATGGCTATCTTCGCGCTCTATCTTATTTTATTCAGTACCCATATATGATGGTCGTCAAACAGCTTTCAATTTCAGCGACGATGTCGACAACTTGGACAACGAGAGTAACGAATCTGAAATTCCGAACAGTTCATGTGTCGCGGTTGCATACACAGTTTCACATTACTCCAGCTCCAGCAAGGACTCTGTCTACTTCAATATTCGATTCGTAGTAGTGATCTCTACTCCCGACGAGGAAGGTGAAGAGGAAGAGGAGAGTGTGCAGAAAGATGGAGATGACGGAGGGAAGGGTAAGGCTGAGGTGGAACGCACCAATGAGGACGAGACTAGTACCGCTTTATTATACCCCATTCTGATTTCTTCCTACCTACTACAGTTCCGACAGTGAATCCTATACCTTATTTATTCAGCTCTCTGATTTCTTCATCCCTACTGCAGCTCTGACAATCTAAGCGGCAAATGTACGGTCCAAGCTTCGCCTCTAAATTTAACGCAATGCTTACAAAAAATTACACTGTGCGACTTCACAATGCAAAGTGATTTCTGTAGAATGTCATTCCACACATTTCTAATGACTCCTCTGCATCCAAGGAGTCTTCTCAAATATTTTCTGATTATTCCACTGGGCCGTTCCAAGCTGGGACATCCCAACTTTTTGTTTGTCCTTTATTTGTTCACAGATACAGGTGGGTGTCTATTCTTCCTACTTGCTACTATCTCGGCGCACACATTTCTAGGGACCCCATCACGTGACAAATATACGTGCAGATTGAAACGCGTCGCCTACTAGGACGGGGACTTGGATGACAAATGTGAGTCGTGGAGTCTCTTCTAAACACCACAGGACGAGTACGCAATGAGTATCATGCTCACCCGGGACCAGAATATGCCTAAGCATTGTTTCTGAGAAGTGGGTGTTTTTGTTGGATTCAATTACATCGTTCATGGAGTATAGGATCCAGAAATCAAATCAGGGGACGAGGTGACCTCCGAAATAGTTGTAGATATGCCCTAATGAGACCCCAAAACGATACATTCAGAATTGAGCGTGCGGCGAGGGAAATGGTCGAAAAGATAAAAAATGTCCCAAAATGGGAAAAAGATTGGCCGCGCCCTACGTTCCGCAAAGGGCTGTAAGGATGGTGGGAGAGAAGTGATATAACAGAGCGAGCAAAGATGACATGGTTTGGAGAGATCTGGGCTTGCTGATGAAGAATTTCTTCGATTATGGCATCGGAGATCTCGTTGGGGAAAAATAAGAAAGGATCTGGCATGGTCGAAGGCGAGAAAGATAAATGAATAGGGGATGTGAGACTATCTTAGGGGATGCTACAAGGTGTTACCAAACACTCATAAGCGCGAGTTTTTGCCGGGCACCGCCACGGTCCCCACCCAAGTGGCAAGTTGGGGTCGGAGTTGGGGCACAAGTTGAGGCTCCCAAATCTAATTATGAAACACCCTATTGACTGTCGAACAGCAGCCGACCCTGTCTCACTCTCGCAGTTGTGCGGGACCGAAGTCGAACCCCTTGAGTCGACTCTGGATACGAATTCAGGGGATTTTGGAGTCGGAGTCGGGTTCCGCTGCAAAAGGTGTGCGATTGGCGATTTTGTACTCGATAGTTGTAGTCTGGTTTGATATACATACACTGTATGCAAGCCGAAGTTGTGATAGTTGAGGCGGCGCAGACGGGATGGGAGGCACGTCGTGGGGTGGGCAAGTTCGATAGCGTAGCCCACACACCTAAAAAGGGAAACTCTCTACTCAGTTAAATGTGATATGAAATGTGATACTTTCCGAAGCTCTTTCAGAAACGAAGGATTGTAATACTTTCAACATGCCGAGAATTTTCCGATTGGTCCGGCATTTCCCTCTGAAAGAGATGCACATAGTTTCACTTTCCATACCACATCTAACTGAGTGGAGAGTTTCCTTTTTTAGGTGTGCCATTAGATCTTCATCTTGGAACTTTTTTCGTCCGGTGATTACGGTCGAACCATGAAGTAACTGTGAGGCGGCAGTACACTACTGCTTTGATTCCTAGGCAGGATGCGAATTAGAAAGAAGGTGGCGGGAGATTATTTAAAATCCTGTGAGATGCGGTATTCTGACTTGGAGTAGATGATACATGGGTGTACCCCAACTTAGTGGATCCATCGCCCAGCGAGGGGTTCAAATGCAGTGGAATGAAAAGGCAAAGAATTGCGTGTGGTGTATGGTGCTGGTTTGCAAACTCTCGGAATTGATGGTAGGAGCCATGTTGGCAGAAAGCCGGGGTTCGACTCCCGCACCCGAGTTGGAGTTCGATTTGCGATATTTTTTCTTTCAATGATTGGAATGGTTGAGGTCTAACCAAATATGTTGAGTAACCGTAAATTAGCGACAACTACTGCTTGCATTCGTAGGCGGGATGCGAAACAGAAGCATTCAAGGTGGAGGAGCATTATTTGAAATTGTGAGTGAATGATGTGCAATACAACATAGTGACTCGTCAAGAGAGACAAATCCAATAGAATGAATCGGGTGTGGTGTACGGTGCACTGCTGCAAATGTTGCGTTGGTCGACGGGAAATACGTTGGCAGAAAGATGGGGTTCGATTCCCCGCGCCCGAATACGCAACGCTATTCACAATTTTTCTTCTCCGCATATCCTTCTTCTTTATCGTCCGTGATACCGGCAAAATATTGCGTTGTACAAGAGAAGGTTGCATTCGAGATCATTCGAACTGCATGTTCAGTGGCAGACTGTACAATTTCTGTCAAGAAATACTATATGTGTGGGTAGAGTCGCATAATGAATGAGGCACACAAATTACGAGTGCTTATGTAATAAGTAATCGTCTATTTAGGAAATCGATATGAGGATTTTTCGACCTCTGAACAAGTCAGTCCCCCGGGATCGTTATGATAAAATAGTGGCTGTGTTGAAGTCTTTTTTATGAGTTTCATTAGATTCTTTTGTGATAAAATAGTGGCTGTAACCGCATCCTGGTGTATGTTCGATCCCCGGTGCGTACAGATTATATATATCTAGGAGCAACATTCACTGAAGCCCAGATTAAAATAGGACAGGCCTATATCACCCATGCGCCAATTTGGCATGAAATGCAATGGATGATTAAATTAAAAGGAAGTACATTACTGGCGACCATCCGTTCCCAATGCCGAATGTTGCCGATTACTGCTGATCATAGGATTTCCCTGTCAGACATGCCCACACATGTACCCGTGTTCCAGTGATGCAGGTGAATGGACGTGTGGAGACGCACCGAGGTTAGCACCCCGAAGTCCACACATAAGAGGTGACAATCAAGTTGTATCTATGTACTGTATTCCAGATTTTGTTCGGACAGCAGCAAACTTAGCCTAAGATCCAACTGCGTGCTGTTGAACTGCATCTATTCCATTGTGGTGGGCGAGGCATCAAGTAAGATGAGCCAAATTGGGTCGGCCCCATCTCAATGGGACGCTGTGGCTGTCCGCATCTAGCGGACAGCTATACAAACATGCACAAACAATATGGTCAGCTCACTTTTATTGAGGTTGTGTACAGTGCCCGTCATCACGTCACGGTTCCGCTTTTGGCAGTAAACAAGTCAAGACTTCGAACCTCTAACTACATTACACCTTCATCATGAGTGAACCTAAAACACCCCGGAAACACTCAAAGGAGGCATAAAGAAGATCCCTTGTGCTTGGCTAGTCAATTAAAGAAGATTTTAATTTTTGTTGGCTGAAAAAGTGAAACAAACCCTAATGATGGCATCAAATTCCCATATTGGGTAGGGTTAAAGTCACGTGTTTGGTCTGTGCGCCCGCGTCCGAATTCTGTGGTCTGTTTCTAGACAACTTGTGAGAGCTCTGAACATTATCTGTGCATCCTTCCCTCCTTCCAAAAGCTTTCCCAGTGTCATATTGGTGATTTGGGGCAACTTTTTTTTTTTTTCTGGACCCCGAAAAAGTGAAACACCGTGGGAAAAAATCAGTTTTTGTGCTGAATCGCATTCTTTTGGCCGGTTTCGTGGCTCAGAAAATCAGAAATAAATGATAAAAATTTATTTGACCCTGAAAAACATGTGCAGAGAAGGGATGACGGGCACTGTAGATGAACTCAATACAAGTTCACATGCTAGATGATTTTAGTGCATGTATTGTTTGATTCCAGTTTTAACGTGTTCAATGAAATTGATGAGACTTGCCTTACTTACTGGGACGAATATTGTCGCTACTTCAAGTATCGTACTATGCCAATGAAAAGCCTAAAGAATGCCCTGAGACAATGTGCATCTCCCACTTCAGTCTTCTCACCATGATACTATCAATCTTGACCAGAAAGATCCACTGGCAATGTTTATCCCGCCACAGAGTTTTGCCCGACCTTGCATGTTATGCATGACAACCTTGGCCTAGACTCATCACCACTGAACATCAGTTTGCTTTTGAGGTATGCATCCAGTTGCTGCCGGACTTTTACAACTCGGGCGGCCCGATTGGGCTGCGTGCGGAGTTTAAATTTCTGAGAGCACATGTAGCGCCCCGGCACTTCGGCTTCGACTCACGTAACGGTGCCGTCGGAAATTCCCGAGCGAAGTTCAAAGGCTTGAGACGGACATGCTAGAACTCCGAGGTCAAACAGAGGGTATTGACATTATATTCCAGGGTTCAGAACAGTATAGATACTATAAATCCGTGCAGTGCTTCGATTCTGAATCCTCGGCCTTGTACCCGCTTCAATTTTAAACTCCGCGAGGCGATAAATGTCAATTGGGCCGCCGGAGTTGTACAAGTCTACTTGCTTGCACGCCACAAAACAGACTGGTGACGAGTTGAGTTATCTGTCCATGTAGCTGGTACCTATTTTCCATGTCGCTAAGCCTAATCATCCAATTTAACTCTGTTATTCTTATCATTGTCTGTGGTTGATCATATATAATTCGATGTTACCATGGAAAAATAAAAGTTTGGCTTTTCACCGGTGGGATCTCAGCAATATCGGCATATCCTGTGGCCAACATCATCTTCTCACTTCCTTTCAGTGCTTTGGTATTGAAAGAGACATACTCACACTGGGGGCAAAGACCGATGCATGTCAAAGAGACATGCGTGGATCGAATGTCATTCGCATGCCGTTGTGACGAAATCACACCGTCTTTGTTAGAGTCTGCTTTGTAGTTAAGTAGGTACAGCAGATAATTAATTCAGATTTTACCAATGTCTAGCATTGTTTCAAAATACTTATCTTGAATTTTGGACACACAATCGGGGGTTACAAAGCCTACATGAACGCGAGCTGCAAGTCAACCGTAGATGTGGCCAAACTACGGCATGATGAAGCCGACGGCGAGTTGCGCCCTCGTGACGAGCCAGAGCCGAGCTGCCTGCCGCGCACTCATTCGGCCCGCCGACTGCCGCTGCGACGCAGCTGCCCACCTCGCGCCCATCCCACGCCCTGTTTGGCAGCGCGTGCCTCGACCCTGTTGTGCTTTGTGCACGCTGCCTTTGTCGGGCTGCTTCCCAGCCCACACGCCGCCTTTGTCGTGCTACAGACCCAGCCACATGCCACCTCTGTCAGTCTATCACTCCAGCTGCACGTCACCTTTGCAAGTCGGTATACTACCCCATCCGGACGTCGCCTTTGCCGCGCTACAATCCCGGCGACATGCGGGTGGGGTGGTAGCTTATTTATCCGATAGCCATCACAGACATCCCCACCGCGCCACACAGTGATCACGAACATCCACATTGGGAAGGCGGCGATCCGTCGCCGTCGACGGTGACCGCCACAGCATGCACAAATTCACCTCCAAAATTCTGTCAAGCAAAAGGTGTTTTACCCTATACAGAAGGCACATGGAGTGTAACAGCAAGTAGTACAAGGTGTAATATAATACAACGAGAAAAGTACGATAGCGCGCAGTGCGGATGGCTGGACAATTCTATTTGGCAACCCACTGTTTTTTGCTTCCAGATGGGTTTACCGCCGGCTGTGCTGGGTTGTTATCTGCCGGTGGCTGTGATGTTATCTGCCAAATTGGCCGATAAAGTCAGACCCAGGTCATCTAAATTCGTGAAAATAATGTGGAGGCATTGCATTGAACTAATAAAGACCCAGGATAACTCAGATTAAATTTATAGGCGGTCAGTCTGTGAAGAAGATGTGGCGGCAGATAACATGTCACGTGCGATCACGGCTATCATTCTCCTTTGCCCGAATTTCTTTGCTCGTTCCTCGACTATTCACGAGCTTTCTACCATTTGAGGCCTATAAATCCACTTCCGTAGATCAAAAATTGTTTCAGGACCAAATGTTTTCAAGCAGCGCGCTGTCTACGCGATGGGTCGGGCATTGGCCCCTATTCCACCTGGCACCCATCGCTCCTCCCTAAATCTTGGGTTGGGGCATTCGGGTTACCTCTTCTCTTTTGAGTTCCATGTGGCATTGACGCTGATGATTCCCCCCTTCATCTCAATGCATTTTGTGAATATTGTGCGCGAAGCGCGCCCGAAAATCTGTGTTTTTGCACTCCCATCCCACCAGTGAGCATAGAGATTAGACATCTTGAATATCCTCTTTAATCCCCTCTTTCTGGGTGATTTTTTTTCGATTTTTCCTTTTCCGGACACCCAGTAAAGTGGGCGGAAAACCTCCAGATGCGGATGTTTGTGATCGCTGTGGCGCAGTGGTATGGCGGTCCGGATGCACTTTTATTCCCGCCCTGCAAACTTTTGACCCCGCCCCGCAATTTGCCTTATTTGGTGTCCCCGCGCGCGAATTTAGAAGTTTGATCCCTGTAACATGTTTTGCGCGGACGGCATGTTCCGCCCCGTGCGATTTTGGCCCCGCGCGCGAAAATCCGAACTTCCGCGCGCGCGCGCAAATTTTCTTTGACGGTCCCCCACAAAAATTAACGTGATGAGCAAAGGTCTGAGATTAAATTCGGGGTAAGGTACGTGATTAAGAGTGTGTGAATGGTATTTAGTTTTATTCGGGTCAGTTGGGCTTGGGCTTAAGCCCCGGCCTGGTTGATTTTTTCTCTTGACTGACATGAGGTTTTCAATCAGTTTGAAAGTGTCCTATTAGACTCGGAGCATATCTTCGACCTTCAGAACTCCCTTTTGAACTGGTAATTCAACTCCATCAAAGGTGCGGAATCGTTCATACCACCTCAAGCTAGAACAAGTATTAGCAGCCAGCTGGGTTTTGTGAGTAAAAACCCCTAATCATCTATCTGGTTCCCTGAAAAGCAAATTTGAACCGATAATTTGAGCAATCATAACAGCTGAACACCAGAGAGGCCCGGGTCACGGGGTTGAAAAATTCTCAGCCAACTCGGAACCTGACTCAAGCCCGCCTCGGGTCAGACCTGTAAGCCTGGACTTGTGTCGAACTTCATGAGCCTGATCCAGGACAACACTAATGGTATGAGAGGAAGGTGAGGTTCACTGACAGACAGATGATTTATGAACAAAGAGCATCAATTGCGTAGTTACTAAAGTCCAATAAATGATGAGAGTGGGTAATAAATGGGACATATAGCAGGAGGGAGTGAGTGAAAAGGGAGGAGGCCAAGGGTGACACAGGAGTGGATGAATGACAGGATTGATATAAAGTTATACGGTCACGTAGTTCGTAGTTCAACAGCGACGCCATATGTGGCTCTCGGGATCCACATCGGCTTCCCCGATCAGCCCTTGAGTCTTCACGTTACGGTCAAATCCGTGCACTCCGTTACTACGTGCACATTACATTTTCAACACGGCCATCTGGCATCGTTTGGTGCCTTCCCATTCATTGATGGAGTGGAATACTAGTTCTAAATGGAGTTCTGAAGGTCGAAGGTGTGCCCCGAAACTGATTGAAAGCCTCATGTCAATTTAGAGACAGAATCAACCACAACCCCAAGCCCCACCGGACCCGAACGACAATGAATATCATTTACACGTCCTTATTCACGTACCTTACTTATATCAAATTTAATCTCAGACCCTTGGCTTATGAAGTTGATTTTTTGTGGGGGGATCACCAAAGACAGTTTTGCGCGCGCGGGCAGAAGTTCGGATTTTCGCGCGCGCGGGGCGGAACATGCCGTCCGCGCAAAACATGTTACGGGGATCAAACTTCCATATTCGCGCGCGGGGACACCAAATAAGGCAAATTTGCGGGGCGGGGTCAAACATTTGCGGGGCGGGAATAAATGTGCATCCGGACCGCCATACAGTGGGGATGCCTGTGAAGGCGACGTGCAGGTGGGTGACAGCCGGACAAAGGCAACATGTGGGCGGGGCTGTAGTACGACAAAGGCGGTGTGCGGGCGGGGAAGCAGCCCGACAAAGGCAGCGTGCACAAAGCACGATGGGGTCCAGGCACGCGCTGCCTAACGGGGCGTGGGATGGGCGCGAGGTGGGCAGCTGCCTCGCATCGGCAGTCGGCGGGCCAAATGAGTGCGGCAGACAAACCGTGCTGGTATTTTTTCTGTGCTGTGTCATCGGATCACCTAACAATCTAGTTGCTCATAAATTTTTATACAAAGGAATCCACATAGCCTTGGCCCTTGGCTGATATCTAAGTTCATCATAAATATAAAGGCATACGAGAAACAAAACATAATGGCCCAGCAACCCTAGGAGCTTTGCTTAATCATTCCGTGTTGAGACACGAATCCAGGATTAAATCCGGGATTAATTAATCTGTACCACTGCCTACCGGATATGGAAGGTGTGGGAGATTAATCAGGATTAACCCGGATTCAACGTGTTCATAGGAAACAGCAAAAACCAACACATTCGGGGCTCGAACCCACAACATCAGGAGGCCGAGAGCGAATAGAATCTGCGACTAGCGAATAGAATCTGCGACTTTCCAACTGAGCTACACAAGCATGTAAAGGACTGGAAATATAACCTTAGACCTTGTTCTAGCACTACATTTCTGTGCGGAAGCTGCTCTCAAATGCAAACTCAGAAACTTTGACAAGCAACAACTCAGTGAAAATGATGGCAAAGATGTCTACAACCTTATTCTGTTAATTCTGCAGCACTTGGCTGTGTAAACTTATTGTCTCAGGGGTGCCCAAGCTGTTGCCAAAGGTTGATCAACATGCTCGAGCTCCCATCACCTTAATAAATCTTTGCCACTTAAAGGGAGTGGATTGTTGTTATGTTTTAATCTAGCAATCCCCCACATGAATCAACCCAAAACCTGTTCAGAAATGGGAGAATCAGGGTAGGTCAGGCTCAGCCACTGGGATGCTCTGCTTCTTAAACTAGCAAGGTACACATAATTTATCTAAGTAGCCACAATAGGATCCTCTACTCTCACTGCCCCCAGTGTCAAATCGCCTTTGGGAGGCCCAAAATATCTCCTTTCACAGAGTATAGTATTAGGGACAGTCATTCTGTCAATTCTCTCTCTCAAAAATGATTTTTGCCAGAATCATGAGAGAATCAATTCAAGTACCCCGATTCTGGCTCGATTCTGAACCTAAAAGCTGTGCAGTAATGGAGAATTCCTGAATCAAGATGCATATAAATTGATGCTCACGTTCCTAAAATACAGACCGGAATCTTTCATACAAAAACTTTCAAAAAAGCAGAGAAATTAAACAGAAACTGGGGGAGAACTGCAATTGAAGAGTGGAGAAGATTTTGATAGGCAGTGATTTTGTGATGAACGAGAAGTAGAGTCAGAATTAATGCCAAAATCTTGGTTGGAGCACCTCCATAATTGCTTCAACAATTCTGCAATTCTGATTTTCGGTAATTTTTGCATGATTATGATGCAAAAAGAATACAAGAATCGACATCAGAATCAGTGGCTAAACATGGGAGCAACAATCTTTGAGGTGCGGACATTTCAGGATGGTAAGGAAGATCTTCTTGCCTTCAATGTGTCACTGTGTAGCCTGTGCGGCCGTTGGAAGCACTCATGGAGAAAAGACAGCTTGGATAAGCCACCTAATTGGTGGGCAGCAGAAGGATGGATCACAGATGTCCTCATGCTTCACCAGAAGCTAAGGCGGATGCAGCCACACTTGTAAACCTTCAGCGCACGTGATGTTGAAGGAGTACAGGCTACTTCGGCTATGTCAAATCTCGTGGGAATTTTGTTTGGAAGGCCTTAAGGGCTGGGCGAACCCGATTTAATGCCCTTAGGGCAAACACTGCTTTAGCCAGCCTTTCATACTATGGTGCACCAATGGAAACCTGGGGCAAGCCAGAAAACACTGCTCAGTTACTGATACCACCTACACATTTATTCTGCCTGAGCCCTGGTTCATGTTGAGTGTTAGTTGGACTTGTCCTTTGAAATTAAAGAGAAGCCAAGGATGGGCTCGTGACCAGCCACCCTCAGAATGGCAGAGTGACAGGCACCTCAGGCCCCTTAATGGGGCAGGGCCTGAGTTTGATTTTGGTTCTGCAAACACTAATTTTCTCAATAAAACTCAATACACCTTTATGGTTCCTTCAACGCTGTAGAATGAAATTTGATGAGGCAGATTTGAGGGTTATATATATTTCTTCCCTACCCCCTGTTTTTCCTCAGAAGAAGGAATAAATTTGAGGTTGCACTGAGGCAATCAAAATGAAATCAAACTCAGGCCCTGCCCTAGTGTCTGGTCCGAAATTCACCAGTCTGCCTATGGCATACTGCTTGCAGTAAGATATACTGCTGATAGACAGACTTGTGATGAGTCTAAGCCAAGCACTGCATTCCGACCCCCCATAGACAGAGGGGTCAGTCTACTGGGGTAGACAAAGGGGTGGACACAGACCCATGCCTACATATGTCTACCCCCCGTAGCCCTAGTGTGGCTACGTTGGCGTACATAGGTCTATGTTGGTCTATGTTGGTGTACCTTGGTGTACCTCTGCCTACTACAGGTAGCCACAGGTAGACACAGTGGTAGACCAATGTAGCCCAATGACAGCCTTCATCCAAATTGTTTACAAATTGGCTGAATATGTCCGGAGGCCAAGTTATATGATACCATGGTGCGGCTAGTTGGGTCTACCTGTGTCTACGCGAAGTAGCTGAACATAGCCGAACATAGACCATGATCGGAGTATGGCACGTAGACAGCCAGAAGACGAACTGAGACCAACATGTGTACATGGTGCACAGGGTCTGTCTACCCCAGTAGACCAAGGTACACCCAGGTACACGAACTGAGACAGAGGTCTGTCTACGGGGTGGCGGAATGCAGTGAAGGAAGGCCTACTTGAATAGCAAGTTTTCTGAACACTTAATTAGTTCCAAGGATAAGGATTATTTAGTGCTGTTAGTTGAGTTGAACATTCTGGATATTCACATGCTCCAGCTCTACAGTTTTCTCACTCCAGTGGCTTTCTAAGCTTTATTACACCTTCCAATATTCTTTTTGGCAGACCCAATCAATTACTTGTGTTTTGAAGTGTGTGATGCATTTCTATTTTACGCTGTAACTGGCCATGTGTGGCTAAGCAACAGTACCTACAATAGAGTAGAGGGAGAGGTAAGGTAGCTAGGTGGGGCGTAATGGAACCTATTTAGATGCAAGCACAAAAAAGAAGAAATAAAGTATCAAAAGGGGAAAGGGTGGTCAGAGGGGGGACATAAACATGCGAATAAGGTACAGTGAGGGAGCTTTCGGGACACGGTGTGGGCGGGATGGGTCTGGGGAGGTGAATGAGAAAATAGGAATCAAATGGAAAAGATGAAGGAGCAGGGTTCAGGTATGTAGGGGAAATGAAGAGGACTTATCCAACGACAGGTGAAGCTCGCATTGACGCGCAGCAAGGGAGACAGCCAGCTCTTTACGCTTTGAAGTTCCGCTCATTTAACACTCTGGTCATTGTTCTTGATCTGCACATCTCATATGACAGGCTCAAGGCCGATCTCTGGAACCATGAGGAGTTCATCATTCATGCTAAAATGGGCTGGAAGATCACGTACTATGTGAACCATGCCATAGCTGCTGCCCCTAATCAAAACAACACTGTGTCTTCTTCAGCTAATTCTGCTTCCCCAGCATTGCAATGTTGCTGACAAGCTCCGACTACTACAACTTGCTGCATGGTGATTTGATGGTTCAGTGGTGGGTTGCATGCAAGGCTCAGTTTCCAAATCTTTTCTATCTTGTGCACGACTTGATGACCATCCTGGATAGGTGTAATCACTCTCAATACATAATTGACTCAGTCACTCCCAGGGTCTGCCATTGCGGAGGAACACATCTTCTCCAGTGAACCTTGCACAATTTCCCTCAGGCATGTGAGTCTGAAGCCGGGCACAATCAGAACACTGATGCTGGTGAAACAACATCTCCGCTATGCTCACATGGCCATCTGGGAGATGCTCGGGTAGGTCTACATGTTGTATGTAGTGTTTAAACATTCCCCTGTGTCAACCTATTTTACCACACACACAGGCATACTGGGGATTGTGCTGTACCACCAGAAGGTCTGAAGTCCAATCCATGAACAACTGTCAGGTTTTACATAATAACCACATTAGACATGACAAAAAAGAAAATTGTGACCCATCCCATTAGGTTCTAAGGAGCATTTCTGTGATTTTTTTTCTTACAGGACAAAAGGATCAAGAGATTACAAGACTTTTCATTTTGTTGATGTGAATATGGCTATGATATGCTCTGAATATGATATGGCCTCTGAGCAGTGAATATGATACACCATTTACCGTATTGTATTCATATTTGGCAAGCACTACTGCCATCAGTATGGAGCCGGAAACTGGGCCAGAAACACACTAGAACTCAGCAAGATCACAGTATATTGACAAGAACAGTGCTGCAACAAGGAGAAGATACAGCACAGTTATACATTAAAAAGCGACTAGCCAGGTTTACAACCCCAAGTCCAAGTATATTTATCATGTATCTGTAGTTGTACAAAGAGATATGTTATTCTTACACTGCAAAGTGGTTTGTATTGAGGTGCATGTTGTGTAAACCTTGACTTCCATTTCAGAACGGGTTTGTACTTTGAGCTAAGAGCAGCTGCCACACATACAAATGTGGTGCTAGAACAAGGTCTAGTGTTATTTTTTGAAGTGCTCTACATGCTTGCATAGCTCAGTTGGAAAATCCCAGATTCTATTCATTCTTGGTCTCCCGAGGTCGTGGGTTCGAACCTTGAGTGTGTTGGTTTTTGCTGTTTCCGATGAACACGTTGAATCCGGATTAATCCTGATTAATCTCCCACACCTTCCATATCCGGTAGGCAGTGGTACGGATTAATTAATCCCGGATTTAATCCTGGATTCGTGTCTCAACACGGAATGATTAATCCAAGCTCCTATGGATTCTTAATGGCCTACATTGAAGTGGGGCCTGATTTTGGGTTGCAACCTTGTAAAATTTAAATCCAGTGAAGGCACAAACATCCCAGAAAAGTGGAGATTATTTGCTATACTAGTCTCAGTTGCATGGCATCTTATTTGGAACCTCCGACTAGCCCGAGTTATTGAAAATCCAGACCTGGTACTTACTACAGCAGTAATTCAAAATCAATGGTTCAAAGCAGTCAATGTAGCTTTACGACGCGAACAACTCTTGACTGATAAGAATAGATTTGGACCATTTGCCTTGAAAAAGGAACTGGTCTTGAACACATGGAGTGGCTTACTCATGGATGAGTACTCACTGCCAAAAGACTATACGAGGGGGTTTTGGTTGTCATGTGGCCCATGAACAATATAAATGGGATTGGATAAATTTTACGGGCTGGAGTCCCACACTGGTTGAACATTGTGTGTAATGGCATTTCCTCCTGGACAATTTACCTGGCAACAACTGGTCCAACAACCAGCAACACAAAGCGGATGACCTTGGAATGCTTCTGCAGACTGAGTCTCATTATCCCAAACACTCCAAAAAAGAAAGAAAGAAAGAAGAAAAAAGAAGAGAAACAAAGCATAAGCACGAGTTTTTGCCGGGCACCGCCACGGCCCCCCACCCAAGTAGAGGTATGTTGTAAGACACGAGGATACGGGGATCGCGGATTGACGCGTCGTTTTGCGGGGAGAGGAAGAGACGCGTCCGTCACGTGGTGGTTCAGCGCTCGCACGTGGCATCTTAACATTTGTCTCCGCCCCCGCGACGTCGCCAATTTCCCTCTCAGTGAGGCTCACCGGCAGCGCTACCGACTTCACCAGCGCGGCCTTTAAACTCATACTACTACTAGTAGTGAATTCTACGATCCCGCGGCTCAGTTTGTCGGCTTATCCGCGTCTAGGTTGCAAAGTTTACTAGATTGCTCCCATCGCTCTCTGTTTGATTCTCGTCTTGGGCATTTAGCTTACATTGTTTTTTTCAGGATCTCCGCTTTCAACAGTCCGAATTTGAGCTCTCGCTAAGGTCAACTCTCAGCCTGTATATCTCGTAAAATTGGATTGCATTGGCTGTTGAGAACCAGCCGACTCTGTCTCCCAGTCTGACTCGAGCGATACCGAACTCGATGGCGTGAATCCGGTGTTTCGACTGGACGCACGCATCGGGATACGCATTCGGGGTGTGGAGTCGGGTTCCGCCGGGGAAGGTGCGCAACACTCGATTTTGCTCACCTGCTTCGAGCCAGATGTGATAGTAGATAGATGTAGCTCGAACTGGGGCTCGAGGCGGCACGTCTGAAAGTGGAAGAGCATGACCGAGCGTTGGACGCATGATGGGCTCAGAGTCGTTCGAAGGGGCGCGAGAATACGGAAACATTGTCAGTCGTATGTATGTATGGCCGATTGTGATTACTATTATTATTATTATTTCATTTTATTTTTCGAATGTGTTTGTAAATAGTATGTGAATTGTACTGGAGAACTTATCAGGGCGTCAAACTGACCTCTGGAGGGATCCATTTTGGATCCATAGGGCGCGGCCCGCGCGCGTGGGAAGGGATCAGGTGCCAAACAAATAGGCGCTTCTTTCACCTCCTTTCTCTCACCACACGATTCAGGCCCTCACATACCAACGACATGGATGAAGATACCAGGGTCGAGGATCTCTGGTTTTCCCCGGATGCCGTCGTGCTCAGAGCAGACAAGAAGATATTTCGTGTTACCAAGTCCATTTTAGCCGCCAGATCCTCCGTCTTCCGCGACATGTTTGCTTTCCCCCAACCAGGAAATGACGAGACCGAGATGATAGACGGGAGCCCAGTTGTATCCCTTCCCGATTCCGCGAGAGATGTGGAGGTGTTTCTCAGAGTCATCTTTGACTCGAAGTACGTTAAATCTTAAAACACATTCTGTTACTGACCGAATTTTCCAGCTACTTCATGCCGCCACCCGCACCCGTCGACCTCCATGATATTCTCGGAATCCTTCGCCTTTCTCACAAATACGACGTCCCATACCTGTATCGCCGTGCCCTCCAACATCTCTCTGTTCGATACTGTCCCTCTCTAGACGAGTATCGCGCCCCTCGTGACCAATACCGCAGCCATATCGGGTACATCAAGGCTGCGGGTGAACCACTCTGTGTTCGCTACCTCACTATCATCGCGGCGGCCCAACAGGTTGGCGCGCTCTGGCTGCTTCCTTTCACCTATTATGTCGCAACGAAATCTAGCCAGGACGAGCTCCGCTTAGCTGCAAGTGCGCATAACGCGGACGCTGATATCGTCCAGACCTGTTTGGCAGCGCGCACGCAGTTCATGAAAGGCACTTCCGCGGTGAACAGGTTCCTGACCGTTCCCTCCAAAGCCAAGTGCATCCACCCGGCAGAGTGTAACGCGATCCGCTTTGACCGCTTGGGGCTTCATTTCGAGAATATTAAGCTGGAATGCGCTTGGGGTCCACTCGAAGACTGGAGAGAGCACCATTGGAATATCGTGGGCAATCAATTTTGCGAGCATTGCCTTCAGGAGGCGAAGAAAGCTCATCAGGCTGCCCTCGAGATGTTTTGGGACCAGCTTCCCGTTATGTACGGCCTTCCACCGTGGACGGAACTGACCACGATGAGAGATGCCGCACTGGGTGAAGTAGTCTAGGTGCGTTTTCGTGCTGCATGGCCCTTCGACACCCATTCAAACTCTGGCAGATTGTTCTCGGATCATGAATTCTATTGTCTTCTTTCTCGCAGTCGCGGACGTATTCTATCCTCCCGCTGCACCAACTCCTCCAACACCCTTCATCAACCAAATAAAATATACGGGCTCCCCATTTTCTCCGTGAACTTCCAGGAGTACCTAGTTTGATGGTGAGCAGTGACCATGGAATGAAGCCACACGAGAGCGGGCCACCTTTTTCTTGATCAGCTTTGTGTTTTTTACGCAGTGTACAGCGATTCGAAAAACCTCAATTGCAGAATGATAGTAGAATGGATGCTCTATCGCGAGGCAAGATCTGGTTTTATCTATTTCGCGCGTCGGTGGAACGGCTCCGAATCTGATTCGCTAGGTACAGATACTAGTATTTAATTCTGTATGCATTGTTTCCCGAATGGAAGACGCGCGCGCGAAGTGAGCTTTAAAATCGAGTTCAAGCGTTAGATTCGCCTAATTCTGTTTCTTTCACCTTTTACGCTCTGGCACTTGTTCGATGACGTGGTGTTGTTGGAATATGTGTCAATCTGCAAATTGGAGGGGTGGTTTTTTTGCTTCTAGAATCTGGCTCAAATTGCGGCTCAGCTGAAGCCTCCTCATTACTTGATCTGTTTCCCAAGATAAAATGGAAAGAGGCAATCGGGATATGCGCGTATGAATTGATAAAGTCAAAACTTGGTTGGATTTAGGGTGCGCAAGTCATCCGTTGAATTCCCAGCGGTGGTACAGCAACGACGGCGATTTGGACGTGGATCGGAAAATATACAAGAGACACAAACTAATAGTTAAGCATATGAGCACGCTCCGACCACTGTGTTACTTAAATGGCGCGTCCATGGGCGATATGTGCTCAGTTCTAACGGAGCACGACGGGCGACGCGTTCATCACGTGGTAGCATTGATCATGATTTCACCACGTGGAACTCCGTTTTTCGTCTTCCTGCCATCGCCGACGTCCTAGTTCTCGCAATGCCAAGGGGATCCGCAGCTCGTTCTAACCCTCGTGGGCTCGTACAGCTAATGCACGGAAGTCAAGAGCATCTTTCTCATTTGCAGCGGTGAGGGGGATAGAGTACAGGTGCGCCATCCAGATGTATTCCCTTACAACAAACGAGGTACGAGTAATTTCTGTTGTAGCGTCTGTTTATAAGAGACTAGTATTCCCTCGTCCTACGCTGAATACGCCCATCTTCTTTCCATTTTGGCTCTCAGACTCTCGTGCATCCCGCCGTAGCCCGTGCACTTGCACCGCCCATTGCGCCCCCGAGGATCTCAGCACCGCTCCGTCCGAAGAGATCAACGTCAACTCGCGCTGGAGGGACGACTGCGTTTAAATGTATGCCCGGCGCCCTCCGTACGGATGCCAGCTACACTAGTACTACTAGTACTACTGCGAACCCCGGCCCCCGTCCCTGAATCCGAATTCACACACTCCCCTCTATGACGGCCGCGTTTCTATGTATGCACCAGGAATTCTCGTCGCCGTATGCCAGTCCAAAGCGCTCTGCTTTTGCGCCTCGCATCGCGTTGCAATTGACCGCCGAACAAACGCTGTTGCGCCGAATCCTCACCACTCGTTACACGCGGGCGCGTGCCCGATTCGCCTTGACACATGCGCCTACCGCCCGCTCTCGCGTCCTCCCACGCCGGATCCGCACTCGCGCTCTTAACTCTCCCGCATGCGTCTTCCTCGAGCCCCCAGTCGGATCGATCTGCCACAGCAACGCAAGTCGTAAGTCGTGCCAAACCCCGTATCACCCGAACCCGTTCAAATTACCTCCCAGGCTGACTGACTTGGGCTTGGTCGGGACTCCGGGAACCTCGAATCGGAGCCCTCTTGGACGGAGCGTGGGATATGCAGTGAAGGTACTTAGACGCTCCGTCTGGCCCGGGTATTCCACAGAAATTATTTGTCTCAGGATCCACACTCTCCAGGTAAGTTTAACTCCCAGCATTGCATCCCGAACGCCACCTCACTCACGCCATTCCCAACAACTCGGTATCCGCCTCAAGGCCTCAAGTCCGCAGAAATCGTGTTTGCATCACAAACCTGACCCACCCTCTATCCCTCGTAAATCCGATGCTAATCATGTCTCCGTGTCTCCAGGTACGTAGCTCGATGCGTCCGCACTATTCTGCGTCTTGATTGATTTTCTTTTTTTGGTATACCCACGATTTCCGATAATTTAGTTTGTAGAATTTTCGACTCACTGCCCTCCGCGGACGGTGTCCGTACCGAGTTGACATTATAAAAAGGAGGGTAAGTTTGAATCCGGGCTTGCGCTGCATTCACCCGACTGCGCAGTTTTTGTTTTGCTGGACGTCAATTACTCGACTTGCTTTCACGTGCGCTGCGCTGACTTCACATTTCGCAGCGAAATCAGTCCCGTTGAAGCCAGGCAGTCGTGCAATTATTTTACTTGCGATGTCGCATCATTCAGTCAGTGTTTTGATGCTGCAAGAGCTGGATCCCGGAAATATGCTGAGGTTTGCGTCAGCGCCCACTTCATCCAGCAAGTCGTATTCCCAGCCACTTTGAGCTCCGACATTTCGGTTCAATTATCGGATTTTACAGTAGATCTCATCCCTCTCAGCAGCCTCTCCGTGCCCACCCATCGGTCGGGATTGTTTCGGCTTGAGTTGGCCTCGTTCTTGGACTTATGAATGGGAAGGTTAGGTGTCCTAGGCTGACTGACTGGTTTCCGCTTGGTCTGGGTTCTGGAAGCCCGACTCTGAGCCAAGGATCTTGAATTCGACGCAGTGAAAGTGCGCACCAACTCTCTGTGTTGTATTTTCGCCCTGCGCAGTTCACTTACATTATTTGTTTCGGGCCGCTTTTCACCTCCGAATGTAATCCCTCGGCAAATTCACCTTTCAGTCTCGCATTCCGAACACCGCATCACTTAGGTACGGCATTCCCAGCCGCTCGGGATCAATTCTCAGGTCCGCAGAAAACCTGTGTGCGTCGCAAACCATGCCGACTTGACCTAGTGCCAGTGGAGTCTATTCCTCCTAACTGCGATGCTGACCCCTCTCGATATCTCCAGACATGAGTTTCGATGCATGCGGGCGCCTCACTAGTAGGTTATCGTGGCTCTCGATTGGTTCTTTCAGTAAGCTGACGTAGTACGTAGAATTTTCGACTCACTACCTTCGCGCAGCGCCGGATGTCGATTTGAAGAGGGTGAGTTTAATCAGGAGTTTGCGTTCCATTTGCCTGGAGTCGAAATTTCGTGCGTGCAAACGGTCTTCGCGACCACGTCTCGGTACGTGAATTACTCGACGTGGTTTCACTCACGCTTTGTTAACCTCGCATTTTGCAGCGAATGGCTTTCCCCGAGCCCAAACGTCGAGTTCGAGGGTCAACCGGAACCTAACAGGTGAATCGCGTGATTGGTTGGTTTATTTTCTTATACCGACGTCCGCGTTGCTTTTGTAGTCGTTGTTTTAGACGCTGCAAGAGCTGCGAGGGACTTGAAGGGAAGGTACGCCAGAACATGGTTATCAAGTTACCGAAAATTCGGGTTTCCTCGGTCCCAACCATAGCTGTCCCATAATAACCCTAGGTTGGAACTCGAATATGCATCCAATGAACCCCGAGAATTACCTGGACGTGACTGTGGGGATATATTGATATGTCCACCGTGCCCAATGAGTAAAGTGCAGAGTCTTAGGAATAGATGGCACATGGATTGCACAACGGGGACGAGAAAACGGTTCAAAACAAGTAGAAGATTTCAACAATTCACACTCTGATCAGTATTCCTCCTTGGAAAGTCTAGTCATCAACTTCGACGACCGTCCAATGCTGGGATGGGTTTCCGGTCGCCGAGTCCAGCTTAACCTAAATCCAAGCTCAGCTCCGGGAGATCTACCAGAGAGAAGAGGAATAATTTGTACGCACCGTACCGAACATCGGGCAGGTGCCGGTGCTGTCGAAGGTGGCCGTCCAGACTTGGTTGACGTCGGGCAGCTTGATCTGGGTCGAGGGTGTCTGAGCTGCAAGGAAACATGTCTGAGCATTGATGACTCACGACGTCCTCGCCTGATCCGGAATTGTCGACAGCAAAGACTGTTGGCTCCTCTCCATCCGTGGTGATCAGATAGTTCTGTACAGCGTTTAGCCTTAAATTGGATGGTCGCACGGCGTGTCATACGGTGGTGTTCACGACAAGCGGTTGGCCGGTGCCGTTGTTGGTGAATGTGTATTTGTCGCCGCCAACCGCTTCCATGTTCCACTAACAATTTTTTAAGCATTGTCGGCTATACTGAATCTTAGAAAATATTAATCAACTCACGACGGAAAAACCAGTCTCAAAGTCTTGACTGATGAAGATGTCGAGCTGGGGGGAATCGCTGAAAGTGAACACAGAGTGGTTGGCGGCGTGGTTGACGAGCCTGACGGCGGTGGGCTGCAAGTAGATTAGATTAAGTCTGTGGTGAGTAGACAGGAGACTGACCGCCACAAGGATAGGCGTCGCATCGAAATTAACGGGCTGACGGGGGGAGAATGGTCAGTGCTTCAAAGGAAACACTGATGGGACAGTATTGAACTTACACTATCGTCAACGCCGGCAGAAGCGAGCAGGAAGGCGATCACGGCTTTGACGATGTACATCTGCGATTGCGGGACACTGGAATACTGCGATTAGTGGGGTGGAAGATCCAATCCTCGCTTTATACCGGAGCCGCTGCCGTACGGATAGGCACCGAGGATGCGCCGGACATTCAATGTGAGGCTTCGATTCGTAAAATGAATGGATGGTTCCTGCAGAATATATGTAAGATAGATGGGTGTCGAGAGAAAGCCTTTGTTCCACGTATCCGCTTGGCGAGATGCACGCTGTCACTTGAAGGCGATTGGAAAGGCTGGTAAAGTGGGGTACGGTACCGTACGCCGGACATTCGATATAGACGAATCTGGGGTCTTGGATCCGTGAAAGGAGCCCCTGCATCATTATCAGCCGGTGGGCAGGTAGTTGGAATATGGGGCTTGAGATAGTTTCGTCAGAATTCAAGACAGATGGGTGCGGATAGAAAGCCTTTTCTTCACGTATTCGAGTGCAAGGTGTCTTCCGAATGTGAGATACATGTGCATGGGCGTGGATAAAGAGCCTCTGTCCCACGTATCCGGTTGAAAGGTGGCGAGATGCTCGAAGGCGATTGGAAAGGCCAGTACAAGTGGGTACGTATGGGCACTAAAGATACACCGGACATTCGGTAGGGGTCTTACGATCCGTCAAAGGAGCTCTTGAGTCGGACATACGGTGCTTCCGATAATTTCGTCAGAGTTCAAGACATATGGGTGCGGATAGTAAAGCTTTTTCTCAGGTATCTTCCGAATGTAAGATAGCTGAACTTGAAGGTGAGAAAGGCAGGCTGCGCGGTTTTTTTAAGGTGTAAACGTACATCCGGCGCATTGAGACACCTGCCAGGACCTTCTCTTTCACCTGTGTGGTAATTTGTTGACACGGGATCATGGTAGGAGCGCGTTATGTGCGCACCAACTTGACATTGCAATTACATTAAGGGCGACTCGTTGCAAAAATGGAGAAATTGCAAAAGTGCACAATGAGCAAACATACATCAGGTGCATTGAGCGACCTGCCCGGATCTTCTCTTTCACCGATGTGTGCTAATCTGTTGACAGCACATGTGATCATAGGAGGAGCGCATTATGAACGCGCCAGCTTAAACTTGCAATTGAGGGAAA
This sequence comes from Mycena galericulata, assembly GCA_029289565.1. Lineage (NCBI taxonomy): Eukaryota > Fungi > Basidiomycota > Agaricomycetes > Agaricales > Mycenaceae > Mycena > Mycena galericulata. The sequence continues at coordinate 228,028 of JARKIA010000242.1, forward strand.
CACGGAGCAGAAGTGGAGGAATGGCAAAAGGGTGACACATTTTAGTGGACATTTTTTGACAGAGAAAATATATCAAACATTTCGCCAGCTCAATGACCGAAACTTCACTTGAGCCTGTTTCTCAAGTGGTAGGTGGAGCACAGTACATATGTATCGACTCATCATTAACTGGGACGATGGACCAACGGGCTGCTCGCGCACAGTCACTTGGTCGTGGCCTGCATCCAGAAAAATCGGACATTCCTTGAAGGGCTTCAAATTAACTGGAAATGGTTCCAAATTACCCCGGGGTTTCCGTGAGGACCGTCCCAAAGATGGCGCAACCCCGCCATTCCCAGGGCTTCCTTACCTCAAAGAAACAGGCGTCGCAGGTTAAAAAGCCTCAGACTCCCGGAGCGAGACGCGCGACGCGTTCCTCACGTGGTGGTGATTTGAAGTCACCATCTGACCCTCAATTTTACCATGTGGCGCTCTTCTTGCCATCGTCGACTTTCCGTATGTCAACGCTCAGTCTATCGCAATACTTATGGCGCTTTGTCTGGATGCGAAATTTTGCCGGCCTTGGCCGTCGGCTACCATTTTTGACCCAGAAGACGGTAATAGCGACTATGGCGTCTTTTCAACCAGCGGAACGTTTTCAGGTGCGTTAAGGACGCGTACTGTCCTCCGAATTATTGAGTTGAAAAGTACTCATTGAATTACGCTGAAGGACGCGTCGGTTTTCTGGGAGATGCCAAAGACGCGTCGGTCACGTGGTGGTTCCCCCCACTCGCACGTGGCGGCTAGCTTTCGTCTTTGCTTTCGTCTCTGACCGGCGATACGTCGCCAATTCGCTTCTCACCCAGTCCTTCTCGCGGAATGGCAATGCGCGCCTTTGAGAATTCGGACTCTTAGTGGCGAGGGCCCGATCCCGCCGCTGAGTTCGTCGGTTTTTTCATTGGCGCGTACTGGTTTCAAAGGCTCTCTAGTCTCTCGATTTTCATCGGCGGCGGCGGAAGGCTTGAGTCAATGGACATACGAATTGAGAATTGTAAGGTACGCCATGCGTGGTCGTCCTACCCACCTCTAATGTCAAATCTATCGTTCTATACCACTACTCATCCGCATCTGTTTTGCGAACGCCGTCTTTCCTGGACTCAAGAATTACCTCCCAGACTGACTTACTGAGTTGCGCTTGATCTGGGGTATGGAAGCCCCGGCTCGGGGCCAAGGAGCTCAAATTCCATGCAGTGAAGGTGCTCACTCCCTCTGTTGTTGTATTTTCGTCCCCGACATTTGACTGACATTATCTGTTTCAAGATCCCGCTTTTCAACTCCGAATTGAATCTCTCGATAAGGGCAACTCCCAGCCTCCCATCTTCAAGACTGCCTTACTCACATCATTCCCAGCCGCTCAGGCTACACACAAGTGCGCAGGAATCGTGTTTGCAAATACCGAAGTGTCTTGTATGGCTAAAACACGATCTAATTAGCTAGTATATGCGCCACACGCTCATCTCCAAAGAGTCCAAAATGACCGATCTCGTTCAGGTAATGAACCTTCACTGATTTGGAAGTGCGGCTCGCTCCGAGATCAGGCCATCTACCCAACGGACAGTCGACAATCCCGTGCTCGGCGACGATCAACACCATGGGAGCCTTGACAGAGGACACCCAAGCGTTGAAGTGCCCGGCGAAGGTACGGTTGGCCAAGTCACAAAATTGCTGAAGAAAATCCAATAGAAGTGGTATCAACACCTTCCAGTTTTTGACCATGAGGCGAATGTGGGGTGGTGTATCGGGCAAGCCAAGAAGAACAGCCTCGTAGTTTGTAACAATCTCCGGCCCAATAGTTGGATCATTATGAAGCATCTCGAGAACGGAGTACCCGAGCCGGTCTGCGAAATCCCGGATTTCCAGTGCTGTTCTTTCCTGCAATAGGTCTGATTCAAAGCGAACCCAGAGCATGGGAAAGTGGTCAAGGAAAGTTAGCTGCGCGACCTCCTCTCCGGCGTCTTCCATCATTTTTGTCAAAGCGACACAAAGGAGAGAGGAGGCCGAGTAACCGGCAAATCGATATGGACCATGTGGCCACTTCTCGCAGATTTTTTGTTTCCAAAATGCAAGCAATGTTGTTATTGAGTTCATCGGTGTCGATTCGGTAATCTGGATGGCCCAAAGTGCACCCTGGAAGTGTTCTTGGAGGCCAAAGAACATCCCGACTACACCGTTGGCGCCCGGTAGAATAATGACAGGCACTCCGGATCCGCCGCAGATTTCAACAAGGGGTTGTGCAGTTGGCTCGGGCATTGTCCTAAGGAGGGTAGCCTTCCCTGAGTCCCTCTCACCAAGCGGCATAGATTTGTCTTGGGTGTCGGTCTGAGCGGGGTACTGGAGCTGACTCTCGATTTCAGACCAGGTGATACCGCCGAGAAGCTGCAACGGCGAGAAGGAGGCATATGGGCGAAGAATGGCTGCCAACTTAGCCGCACTAATGGAATCGAGCCCGTAGATAGTCAAGGGCTGGGCATCGTCGAAATCAGGTAGTGAGACCTCGAGGAGCTCCGAAACTCGAGTGAGGATCCCCTCCTCGATATGCGGTTGTGATTTGGAAACCGCAGGGCGCTTGGAATTGTGTGAGACCAGATGGCGACATGTCATAGGGAGGTTGAAATGCTGGTCCACCGAGGTCCAGTCAAGGTCAGGGATGTACTGATTAAACGGACGATCATCCATTATTGCAAGACCATCCGCTAAACAGACCCATAGAGCTAACAATATGTGGCGTAAGTGGATGCATCCGATATTTCTTACTTCGAAGTACCTTCCGCTAATATGGTCGACACCCCATCCTTCACAACATGGTTGGAAGCCGTGCGATCCTAAAATAATTGTAAGAAAAATGCAAAGAGGAATCGTTCAGCAAACTGACTATGTATCCAACGTCTAAAATTCCGGGGGTTATCAGCGAAAACGCATTTGGATAACGAGCCAGGACTCCGTCCAGAGCTGTGCAGGCGCTGGAGAAGATTAGGTGAGTAGTTTGGCTGGGCAATAGGAAGATAACAAACCTGGCGTAGTTGGATACCCCAGGTACTCCGATGAGTCCAGTGACCGATGAGAATGCAACGAAGAAATCAAGTGATTCGATTTTAATCTGCGCTGAGAAAACCTCAAAAACCCTGAGTTTGGAATCATATAGTCGACGAAACGTGTCATGAGTTTGGTTAAAAAATAGGGCGTCGGAGAGAACCATAGTCATGTGGAAACAACCAGCGATGGGAACTGGCAAGCTGTGAAGTAGAATATTCATTTGGCTGACGTCTGTGGCGTCACACTTGTCGAGTCGAAGATTGCAATCATCCTGATGTTTCAAATACGTGACTTTGGCCATTGCCATTGCGTCCTTGATGGGATCTAGAGATTCAATACCCCTGCGGGAAGTGAGGACAATGTGTCGTGCTCCGTGCTACAGTATTGTATCAGACGGTGAGTTGATAAACGAATGAAATAATTACCTGATACATCCAGACAGCGAGATCTATTCCAAGCCCGCCAATTCCACCGAGAAGCACATAAGCACGGTCGCCTCGGAACGGAGGGGCAGCGCGAGATCTCGAAGGCTGGACGCAACTATTAAGCGGAGCGGAAGGCTTCGGATGTGGGATATGTTCATTCTGTAGGCGAGGAATTTCAGAGCAACCCTGGTTCTCCAAAATGCGCCGGATATACGAAGGATCATCACGAATGGCCTGTTTCAAAAGTTCATCCCAAAGCAAAACTTTTCCAGAGCGCGGAATCCACCGATGCAGATGACGATGCTCTGCGTATGTTGTGGAGTCGCTGACCAAAATGTGCAGCCGTTCAGTTATATCACGATCCTTGAAATCCGCTAGCACTAGCTGGACTCGAGGGATCTGAGACGCCTGCTTTGCAACGATGTGGGCCAAGTTCTTATTCTCAATAGCAACCGCCACGCGAATGTTGGAGTCCGACGGCGGGAAAGTAACGAGAGATGACAGAAGGTGACCCAACAGTTGACCCGCGAAGTCGACAGGGGGATTTTGAGTCGTCAGAGTAATGTAGTTGATGTGAACGCGAAGAAACTCAGCCGACGAGGACGCCGCCACGCCGCCAACAAAATCGCCTACAGAAACACTAGGATGATGACTCCGAGTGACCTGGCCCACAAAGCCGTCGAAAAGATGGGACATTCCAGCCCAGTGAACGATGCGAACATTGACGTAGCTCGGATCTTCGATTGACTGTATTGCGTCATGCGGCTCGGTCGAAAACGGGGGAGGAGACCAAACGACACGTAGAACATGTGCAGCGCCGTCTTTGTCGAATGATATGACGTTTTCCCCTCTGTTAAATGCGCCCATGTGTCGAATAAGTAACGCAGGTGGGTTAGAGAGGTCCACTGAAGAGTCGAAGATAGCCAGCCGGATATCCCACAAAGGTATTTCGTGCCTCAGCACGGCGCATAAACCTATCGCGACATCCGCATCCCGTCCCTTCATCGCTGACAGATAAACCGTGTTTGAGGCTGCGGTGTCGAGGTCCCCGAGCTGCCGCTGCAGCTCGATTTCCTTCCCAAATTCATACGAGTAAATGTGATGGAAATCGGTGGGCAGGTCGGAAGATGGAGTGGGATCAGAAAGGCCTTTCTGCGCGGCGAAGAAAAATTCACGGCCATTGCCACCGCTCTCTACACAGGTCTGAGCATTTATGAAACCCACAGCCTCAAGTTGTTTCTTCCACCTTGGTGGAGACATGGTGCAGTGGTCGCGGTCGCCAACGTAGCCGAACCATTCGGTGAAAGACCCGAAGATGAAGTCCATCCACAGACTCCCGGGATTGTCTACCCAAGCAGTCCCATCAAGTTCGACGGTGAGAAGACAGCCGCCAGGGACCAGCAAATTGTGGAGGGAGGTTAGACAGGGTTTTATACTGGGAGCCGCGTGGAGTACATGCAGCGCAACCACCATGTCGTAGGTTTCCGAGTGTATTCCTTGAGCATGGGGATCCTTGCTAATGTCATATGCCTTTGGAATAATCGATCCGTATGTTATTTTTCGAGCGAGATCGGCGACGAGCTGGAAAGAAAGAAAAATGTGAGTACTACTAGTAGCAATTTGGCGCAAAGCACCCACAGTATATGAAATGTCCGTTACGGTGTACTCCACCAACAGTTCCTGATTCAGCTTGATTTCGGCGATGAGATGAGAAGTCAAAACACCAGTACCTAACAGACGGCATTAATTACTAGCCGAAATTGATAGAGGAGTTTACAAACCAGCACCAACTTCTAAAATTTTGATGCACTTCTTGCCGCTCGTCCGGAGTGATTCGAGGATGCGAGAGAATGCTTTGGTTACGTCGCTACACACATTGCTGGTTTGGTTACTCTTTGAGTAGTACTTGGCCATGAGATCATCGAAATACAATGCATTCACGGCCCCCTGTCATCCGTTCAATATGGAGTCGTAAGTAAGGTTACTGCATGTTACCTGAGAAGTTTCGAAGCAGGACTCGTGGACAGCCGCAATTCGACTAGTGACTTCAAAATGATACGGCCACTTGTCCCGTAAATTCTGTAGGATCTCGGGAGACAAGTCTGTGTCTTGTTTCTTCTCAAGTGCCCGACGTGCGAAGTTCAGATATCTCCGTCGGGATTCCTACACTGAAGGTTAGTACGTCTTCAAGATAACGAACCATGTACATACATCTTCCCCAATGACAATATCACGGTCGCAGTCCAAAGACTTGGATATTATGGTGACTGCCAGAGAGTCCAGTGTCTCATGAAGCAGCTGAATTTCGCGCTTGTCTGTGCGTTCCGGGAAGGATATAGGAAGGACAGGAATGTGGGCATTTACTGCAAGCGGCTGAAAGAGTAAATCAAATCTGCGGCCCACAGTGATTGGCGTAGTCCACGTGAACTTCTGGACCTTCAGATTCCGCAATTCGCAAAGTGCCGACCCAGACCAATCTGTAATCAAGATATCATAGTATCTGGAATCTACGAAACATTGAGCAATGCACAAACCCGGGAAATACATATTACCTGGCGCCCACTGACGGAGACTAATGTGAGAAAACCAGTTTCCGGAGCCGTAGTTCCGACGATAGAAGATGAAGTGGTCTAACTGGGATGGGAGATAAATAATGTCCTTAGAGTATTGCTTGGAGATTCCGGTGTGGTGCAGCACATGGATACAGGCATCCAGAATTATCGGGTGCAACAAGTATCCTTCCGATCTGTGGCACGGCGGGAGGTAAGAATGGAAGTAGGTATGAATATTAATTCGGCCCACGCACAACTCTTCCGGAGTCGGACCTTGTATCTCTGCAATGGCCTCCAAAGGTCCCCCGTGGCATCTCACTACTCGCTGAAATCGAAGGCCGTAATTTGCGAGGGGCTTTAGCGATGAATAAAAGCCTATGTTCATGGATAAGAAGGATTCTCCTGCTTTATGCAGACTTGCGCACCGTCAAAATCTAACAAAGGGAGGCGTCTAAAAGTACTTTCGCAGTCAATTGTTGATGGAACCTTGTTCGGAGGTAAGCTATCCATGAAACCGCGGCTATGCTCCTGATCGTGGATCCCCTTATGCATAAAATCGACTCAACAAAGTCCCACATCCTGCAAAATTGACGCACCACGCCCGTTCTAACAGACCAAGCTGCATCGAATCTCTGTAGACTTATCTGGAGCGGCAAAGTCGCGGGAATAGACACGTTCGAAACAAAGTCGACATCCCACAAGAAATTCGCCCCGGATTCTAGAAGCTAGGTTGTGTGATTAGCCATTTTCCGCCGTAATGCGGCTCACACACCAATTCGATGAATGCTGTCGCTGGAAGTATGGGTTCCCCTACACAGAATGGATGAGCTCAGTGTCAGATGGGAAAGGTATTTCACCCACCATTCATAACGTGTTCAGCAAGTGTTGGATGACTGACTTTACTGATATAGAGATCTGATGACGAAAGAGGGCCTTTACGGTCTGCCATAGGTTGATAACGTCCGCCCGGAGACAGTGATTTTGGGGGTGGGATGTCTCGGACAGCAAGAGAGTGTTCGATGAACTTCGGTTTAAAGTCAGACGGACCATAGAGAGCACTGAGGTCAAGTGAATTTAACCCGAGAAGTGACAGGAAGCCAAGAGTATCCAAGAAAACTTCGGGTTCTGTTGAAGACACAGAGGGTGCCTTCTTGGGGGAAATTCGGCGCATGGGACATAATACTCGGTTGTCTGGGACTCCCCACGCCAAGACGGATGAAGATAATACCGCATGACAAGAGATCTCCAAGAAGACGGGAGAAGATGCTAATAGATGTGAAATGGCCTTGCTGAATAGCACGGCATTCCTGCAGTTATCCCAAAAGTAGCTGGGGGTGAACGCTTCCACCAACTGTTCCTCGCGGCATGTCGAATATACCGGTATACTGGGAATATGAGATCCAGGATAGCGAGTAAATATGTCTGCCATCTTCGCCAGATAATCTTCTTTGACACAATCCATGAATGAGGAGTGAACAGGGACCATAGTGCGGAGCCGTTGCGCGGATATTTCTTCGTGTTTGGCTAAATCGACGAGCTTGTCGAGGAGACTGGCGGTGCCTGAGACAGTGACGGATTCGGGGGCGTTGAAGCACGACAACTCTAAGGCTCCGGTACCATTGGTAAGGGTGCGCGCAATGAGCTCCAATGCACGGTTGGCGCTGCACTCCACCACCGCCATCCCGACTTTCTCACTCTCCGTGAACGCCATAGCTTCTCCCCGCGCGATTGCAATCTCCATGGCCATGTCTCTGGAACCAGCACCAGAAGCGTACAAAGTGGCGGTCTCGCCAGCCGAATGGCCCAACATCATGTCCGGGAGAATACCGACCGACTTTAATAGGTCAAACATCGCCATTTGAACCATGGCGATGGCGCTGAGGGTAATGACGACCGGCCATCCGAAATCCGGAAGAGCGATAGTCGGAGCGGTAGGTTGGTCGAAAAGACCGGTCGATTCAATCAAGGAAACTCCTTTTATGCGACGGTAGACCTTGTCCAATTCGATGATAGTGTTGCGGAACACAGGATATTGCGCAAAGAGCTGGCGCCCCATCTCTAGATGTTGTGGACCTTGTCCACTAAAGACGAACGCGAGAGGGGAAGTTTCACGCGGGATAAGGGCCGCAGGTGCAATGGGCTTGTGTGGCAAAATGGGAACCGTGAAGTAACTCCTCCAAGGAAGCTGGCGGGCCCGCCGAGAGAGCGTAACAGCGCACTCGCTCAAGGTCTTGGGACAATCAGCGACCATTTCCAAGACGCCCCGTGAAATTTGGTCCACCGCGTTCGAAGATAAACCTCCAACAATGAATAAAATCGGTGCTGTTGCGACCTGGGTCGTGGTTTGGTTGGAATTCCGGGGAGGTGCTTGCAGTACGACATGGCCGGTAGCGCCGCCGAGTGCAAAGCCGGATAAAGAAATGATCGATCTTCCGGACGAAGAATGGCAGCCGAGGGGGGTGGGTTCGACCGGTACAACAATTTGGAAGGTGTCCCAATCAATCGTAACAGCAGGATTGGAAAAATTAACTGTGGGCGGAATGATGCCGTGCTTAAAGATCAGGCATGCCTTGACGAGCGATGCTAGGAAAGCGGCAACCTCGAGGTGCCTGACGAAAATGGCAAGATTAATTGAGCATAAGCTATCGCCTTTAAAATTCGTACCCAATATTGCCCTTCACGCTCCCAAAGGCGACAGATCTATCGGTGGCAAAGATTTGGCCAGCAATGTTTGCCTCGATAGGATCCCCCACAGGTGTTCCTAATTATCGATGAGTGCATATTTAGAAAGTGGCTAAATAAATGAGAGACCTGTGGCATGTAGCTCGACATAATCAGCGTCCGTAGGATTGAGGCCTGCTCTTCTGTACGCCTCGTAGATGCATTTTTGTTGGGCCACAGCGTTAGGGACATTGAGGGGCATCTGCGATCCGGTGGTATTGATTGCAGACCCTAATATCTGTGCCCAGAATGAGAGACACTCAGCCGAGACAGTTTTGGACTTACCACGGAGTAAATGTGATCATGGTCATTAATTGCATCTCTAAACGGTTTGAGTACAATTACGACAGCGCCCTCCCCGCGTCCAAACCTAAAGAAAACAAAGGATGTCAGTAAAGATCGGTGATTAGACTACGAATAACAAACCCTCCAGCCGCAGCATCAAGCGGTCTACTCACTCCATCCGGGGCAATGATGCCACCAGCTTGCATGTAGGCCGCCCACTCGAATGGGCTGGTTGTTTTATGAGCTCCAGATCTCCATAGGACGATTAGCGAGTGGACGTACTCTCGATTTATCTGGGCTGCTCCAACGAGTGCAGCAACGCAATCTCCCCTCTCTATCGCGCCAACGGCTAGATGGAGCGCGGTCAAGGAGGAGCTACACGCGGTGTCCAGATAGACGGAGGGTCCAGTGAGGTCAAGCGCATATGATACCCGATTTGCCATCGAATGCGGCATCCAACTCGAGGGACTCCCATCCGGGTCGATTGGGTTCTGGCAGATAAATGTTCAGGTAAATGAGGCGGATAGTATTCAAAAATCACTCGCCTCTCCTTGAAGTGGTCTATTTCCACTCATAAAACACCCTATGCTACGGCCTCGCGATTCGATACCGGAATCCAAGAGGGCTTGGAATGACAAGTCCAACAGACGTCTTCCGCTGTAGGGAATAACTCGAGCGTCTCTGGTACTGATTCCAAGGGAAATATTGTCGAAGCTTGTGGCATTCTTTAGAAAAGTGCCTTGCGCCGGGAGTTTCGCGTGTGCACTTGTCCTACCAGATGCGCTCCGTTAATACGATGGACCCGCGCCATTTTGTTCACGTACTGCACGAAATCCGGCGATATATCCTTTAATGACTCATATGCGCTCCCGCCTGTGACAAGGAAGTCCCACAATGAGGCATAATTCAAGTCCTCTGAGAATGAAGATCCCGACGGCAGTTGTGCTGCGAGTCCAACCTGGAAACTATGAGCCGAGCGGTCAGGCGGAGCGCTCAGCGGTGACGTACAATTGCAATTCCATCAAGTTCCATGATTCTGGGAATGGCTCTACCCATGTCCGCCAGTCGAATGGTCCTTTATGTCTGCTGCTCTGAGAATATCAATCCGGAGTTTTTTTTGAAACAGCCAGAATGATTGATAAGGACAGCTGTCCTTCGCTTTTGCTTCGCTTCCATCTTAGCGCCTAAACTTCACACGGTTGATGTTTTGTCATCAATGTCATGTGTCATCGGGACTGTCATTTCACCCACGGTTTCAAACGGTCGTGGGAAACTGTCAACTCGTATCGCTTTTATTTTCCTCCTGCCTCGTCAGTCCGTCAAAAATATATGGAAAAAATGTAGGGGAGTCGGATGAAGACACCCAATTTTTTATTTTTCCCTGTGGGCTGTGTTGTCCGTGGGACCACCCCCAGTGTACATCTCGTCAACCCAAGCGCCCTCTTCCCTCTGGTGAAGTCAAGACCTCAGGCTTGTAATTAAATGCTTCAAAGCCTGTGTTCAGTCTTTCCTAAATCATGTGCTCGGAAAATTGTTACTCTATCGCCGTGGAAAGAATGGAAACCGGGAGGAAGGCATCCAACTATATGTATTCAGGTGTTCGGACTTGTTGTGTGTTGCTCAAGACCACTCATAGTCATCTCACAGCTGTAGATTTGCATCATACCATGAAGTCAGACCTGCATACTTGTTAATTGCTTTTCATACATTGCGTAATAGGAGAGTACCCTTTCAGGAATGAGACATCAGTTATAGCACTGAACTGGAAGAAATCGCGTCGAGTCGTTTCAGCGCTGCATTGTTTTCTATCTCAATTTCTGGTGATGCCCAACCCTGGCCCGACCAGCGAAACGAGCAAGCGAAATCGGAAACGGGCAAGTATGACAGTCGGCGTTTCGGTCCGGGGTGCCGGATAGGTTTTGCAAGATGACAGTCCCGTCGTGTCAAGATTCGAGTCCAGAAGAGTAGACAGCCGGAATTATCTCACCCAAGCAGAAAAGAACCAAAATATCCTGGCATCTGGAATGACTCCACGCGCCATCGGCCTCTGTAGCTCTGACAAAGGGTCCTAGCGCCATGCACAATTCATTCGAAAGACAGTGCGAATGGAGGCTCCAGCGCTTACACGTGTCTAAGGTGCGAATTCAAGGGTCTTCTATTCAAATATCTGGGTCCATTCTCCCAATTCTGGTTCTTGAATCTCAGAGGTTCTGACGCCGAATGTTATTTTGCCTGCAGACTCGGAGGTTAGGCAATACATGCATCGTGACTCCAATCCTCCCCAGTTCCGGACGATTAGTATGTTGAAGTCTTCAACGCTTGTAAATCAATCAACCCATTTGCAATTTGCGGGAAGCTTCCCGCCAATTCGGAAGACCGCGGATCTACCGCCCGGTAGGAGCTCAGCGCCTAGATAGACCCAGTGTTTGACGCTGTTCCACTCCACGAGAGAATTCAAATCATAACTCTGTCAGTCGACCTGTCAACACTCGAATTTCATTCACTGTGCCATTGCCAAGATCATCATTCCGTACCACATCTCTGGCGCTCATCGCTCGCAATCGTCTATAATCGTCCATGGTCTCCGGCAGTCCGGCTTGTTCAATCATATTTATACTGCCCCCACGAGTCAGAGCAGGCAGGAAGACCCTTACGAGTCCGCACGAGTTTCCCTCCTACACCATGTCTATCGTCCGCGCCGTTGGAATCTACAAATGTCCCTCCCATCTCTCAAAAGACGAGTTCGTGCGGAAAGTTGAGGCCTTCATGGACACCGTCCTCGCGGTCCCGATCTGGCAGCGCAATGTCCTCAAGTATGAGCTGGTACGTGCGCGTGCATGATATGAACCACATCTGATTCCGCTGACATGCCGTGCAGTTGGTCCCGAATGAAAAATCGGGCGTCGAGCGGCTCGGTATGCCGTCTCCCCAGGGAACCGTCCTTATAATCGCGGAATGGCCGGTAGGCCGTCAATAAATTGTTCGGTTTATCCGGGATTCACGCGTACCGTCTTTTTAGTCTCATGAGGTACTAGCCGAGGTATGTTCTCCTTCGTCCGCCATGTCGTTGCGTAACTACATCAACAATTTTGGTAGGTGGCCAGTGACCCGGGCTTGATCCAGCTCCTCGCTAGCGCAAAGGAGGATTTCAGTGCACACTTGGATAGCTCCACGTTCACCGTTGATGTCATTCGCAAGAAGTAGTTAGGGTGGTGTTCCACATGTAGGAATACTGGGCACACTACACTTTTACATTCAACGTCTCTCTACTGGTTAAAATATCTGGTTCTGGTACTCCTCATTTAAGCAAGGAGCAACAGATATGAGTCTCAGTGACTCTTAACTTGCAAATATTTGGGTGTGGTGTATGGTTCCCTTCAAACACTGAGTTAGTAGGAGAACAAGAATTATGTTGGCAGAAAGACGGGGTTCGACTCCCCGCACTCGAATTCAGATGCTAGACTGCTCACAGTTTCTTTTTCCCGACAAGTTCTTCAGCGACGGCTTTTGTATTGAATTCTGTTGCACAACAGACGGCTGTCTTCGTGCATGCTCAACAAATGTTCAAACTAAGGACCCGGAATGTTCAATGCAGGGTTTGCAATTTCTATGCTATATCTGTCAATGAAATCCCAGAATAGATGAGACATATTTTGGAAGACGCGAGAATACACGGATCACGGAAGGACGCGTCGTTTTGCGCGGAGATAGGAGACGCGTCGGTCACGTGGTGGTTCTTGCTCTCACACGTGGCGGTTTGAAACTTTTGTCACGACTCTTTCGCTGCAACGTCGTCAATTTGCCTTTCACCCAGCCTTGCTCGTGGTATTGCAACGCCTTCAATCCGCAGCCAGCGCCTCTGAACTCGTAATGCAGAAGATGTCCCGATCCCGCCGTTGGTTTGTCGGCTTCATTCGCACGTACTTGGTTTCAAGCCTTCGACTCGGATTGCTTGTCGATTGCCACCGTCTTTAACCACCAGTACTGCAGTACCCGTATGTATACCTAGCTCCACGTACACGAGAAATCTGCCGCAGAGGCGTGCCTGGATGCCAGATGTCCGGATACCCGCCCCCACTTCGTCCGGGCGTGCAAACTCTCGGATCCGCACTCAGGCTCTCTTCCCGCTGGTTCGCCGTGCGCACTTGCACCCCCATTGCGTCCCCGAAGACCTCAGTATGCCTCCGTCCGATCAGTTCATTTCATGCCAGAGTGACGACCACGTTTGAATGCATGGCCGGCGGTCCTCCATTTGCACGCGCACCCCACTAGTGGCAGCGAGCCCGGACCTCTGCACGCCCTTCCCCTCGAAGTTGATGCAGCCACAAAGCTAACCTGCTGGCTCTCTAGTCTCTCGATGGCGTCTTCTCATCGGCGGTGGCGGAACACTTGGGTCAATGGTCATGTATGGATACGCGAATTGAGAGTTGAATTGCAAGGTACGCCATGCATGCTCGTCCTACCACCCCTAATACCAAATCCATTGCTCTGTACCAGTACCCATGCACTTTTGTTTTGCGAACGCCGTCCTCGATCCAGCTTTTTGGCACTGAAGCCGCTCACCTCGAACTGCGGTCACTCACTTTACTCCCGATCCCGGTGTGCCTCGACACACGCGCTTCCCCGATGGCTTCCACCTAAGTCTGCGTCAATATCTCTCTCTTCCCCTCGCGCTCGGATTCAAGAGGGGCTCTTTAACCTAGCGTACCTGTACTTTTGTTCATCCCCGCGCCCGGACGCCGCAAGCCTCTCCGGTTCGGATCCAAACCCTACGTGATGGTCTGGACTCTTTCGTCTCGCACCTCGACACCATCTTCATTGATTTGGTCTTCTTCGCAAGCTTGCACTCCAAGATTGACCTGCCCTGCTTATTACTTGCGTGTCCTCATTCTTTGCTGCATGGCTGGATACTCGATATGTTGCACCTACGATGAGTGATGTTTCTGTGCGCGAAGTGCGCAGGACGGAGACGCTCTGTTCTCGCTACCCGTGTTGGCGCGTCGGCGTACGCTCCTATCAGCGTATATACTTCTGGATAACATGTGCAACGGCCGCGGTCCGGCCAGTTCCCCGAGCTGGTAGGCGCTGTCGTGTGCTGCGCGTGCATCCCTTCAATGCTGATTGTTCGTTCATTCCGGCAGGTAGCACGAAGGCCGCTCACTTCAACAATCCGACCTGCATTCGATGGAACTTGCGGTAATGAACGCGCCGTGTGAATGGCTTATTTTTCTGCACGTTCTAAGGACTCGGTCAGTGATCTGACAGATCAAACGGGAACCGGGCGTGCAGACTTGCAATCCGTATCCACGCTGCCTTTGTATTCCACAAGTACTACCACGACTTGAAGGCGATTTTTACTTATTAAACTTCGGGTTCGAATTGACGAATAATGCAGGATATGTGGAATCTGTGCGCGTCAGAGCTCCAGTACGGGACGAACTCGGTGTGGGGAGGTAGGTGCGTTCTTCTCTTCTAAAAGATTTGCATCCCTTAGACTTGTTATCTTATGCAGATGCGGTGTTGAAGACAGGCTTCGTTTTCGCCATAGTCCACATCTTGACCAGGTAGACTTTAGAACGCGAGTTTGGGGTACTCTTAACTTGACTTGCCCCCCGAATCACAATGGGGAAATAGCATGCGCTGGATAGATATGCAGTGAGCATGCTAATTTCGCCGTGTTGGTTTTTCGGGTGCGCGTAAGATGGTAAGCTGTTAAGCTAGAGAGCACGAGAATTCCGGTTGATAAAGTCTAGGGCAGTGCCTAACAAATGGATGCCCTTTGCCGCTACATTGCGGAGTATATATACTACTACAGAAGTGATCTAGAATATTCTACAAGGTTCGACTAAGATGAGTAAGTAGTGAATAAGCAGCCTCTGGAATATTCTCCAGCAGACCAGTTGCAACACGAATAATCTCAACACGCCGAATACCGCGCCAAATTAATTCATCACTTTCGACACCCGATGCGCCGTATATCTGTACGTTCTCTCTCATCCCAGGGTGCGTGTGATTAATCGTCTCATTTGTCTCCCTGTACTCATGACTCATGATCGGTACTTAGTAATTTCGCCGACGCCGCAAGATCCTGGCTAGCTAGCTCACGGAGCCTCTGGAACCCATGGCAGTGTAAGTGGGCGGATTATGTAACCTGTTTCCTCTACAACTGTCTTGCAACGGTGCGTGCGTGTGGTTGTACTCTTCTTTTTCTTCTTTCTGCACGTACGCAGCGCTCAGTCCCAGCGGCGTGAAAGAGAGATCGGGAGCCGGGCCAACGGCATTACGCTCATTTCGGATATCCCGGAACCTAGTCAACATTTCGATAACCAGGGTCCAAATCAAAATCTTCCAGGATGTCTTTCTCAATCTCTTTGGTTTGGATAGCCTTCCCTGGAATTTTAAGGTGTCAGTTGGGGGGAGCACTTCCGGCAGGACGAAGTTGGCACCAGGGCGGTGCGTTCCTAGATAATTCCCACTCATTGAGCGATTTTTATTGACTGGGAAGACGGGAATAAGATGGGAAGGAGTTTTGATCAGGTCCGTTCGAGCTCCAACCCTCAATCTCCCTCGACTTATCTTTTTCACCCGGAATAATGAGGAGGTGGTGTAGGTGCGGGGACCAAATAAAAGGAAAGCTTTCAAGATTAGGCACGACGACGACCTCCGATTTACGACCCCCGAATGGAATACGCGTAAGTTTCGAGTTCTCTCTTGATCATAATGACACACCTACTTTAATTCTACACAGGGATGACGGAGATATGAACTTGGATTGAGATGAATATGAATATGAGTAAAGGATTATTTATTCATCGTCCTCGGCCCTGATACTAGTATTTTCCCAGTGGCGAGACGATAAAGAAGGGTGCAAGAGGAAAATAACCATTAAATGACGGGACGGCGCTCAGTTGCGCGAGATCAAGTCTCAGAGACCTGAATCTGCGCAGCAGTGAATAATTAGGGCCCGTGCTGTTGAATTCGGGCCCCTGCTTCACAATACACGTAAGGGAAATGCAGTCGGCGGGTATGCATCCACAGATAATTCGGAGAACGGGAAATTTTAAATACTACAATGACAGAGATAACAAGTTCGTCACTTTTCCCTGGGCGGTTTACCGGCAAACATATTGCCATTTCCTCAAACTATTCTTCCTCTGTTTCCTCTGCCTCCTCTGAGCTCTCCTGGGGACTCACATCCGAATGACTATCGCCATCAGTCTCGGAGCATTCACTGCTCCCGCTCTCCGAGTCTGGAGGGCCATTGTCGGAACTGTCGTCCGAGCCATAGGCAGTCGGGGTGGTAGGTGGATCGGGGAGAGGAGAAGATCGTGAGGACCGAGTTGGGTACCGATGTTGCGGTGGAGTGAGCGTTTTAACCGCGCCTCCGGTGGTGGCTGTCGCTGTCACGGAAGAAGAGCCGTGAAGGGTGGATGCACTCCGGAAGAAATTCGAATCCAATTCCCACCCTGGGCTGGGGGGGGAGGATGGGGTTGGGTACGCCGCTGCGGCCTTCGTCAAGGAACTCGAAGTTAAAGGGGGCCGTGTGGGCTGGGCGCGAGGACGGGCTGGGCGAGAAGGCGTGGTGTCGTCCGGGCCCGCGAAATCCATGGGTTCCAGGGGAGGGAAGCTGCTTGGACTCAGCGTCCAGCAAAGCGTACAGTAATCCGTCGAATGGTCTTTCTTTGGATGACCACAACCCCGATGGTGTTTGGGCGAGCCAGCGGGCGAAGGGTCCTAGTAGAATGAGAATGACGACATACCCAAACAGGAATCGAACATCACCACCTTCAACTGTGTTCCATTTCCCGTCCATCTCCAGCCCGACTTGCTCCTGATCTTCTTCAATCGCTCATAGATTTTCATGGCCAAAGCCACTTCAGGGAAGGCATGATCAAATTTGAATTTAAGGATCGCATCGATGAAAAGGCAGAGCATGACATGGCAGGGAACCCGAATGCGCCAGAAATTCGTAGGATGTTTCTGCTTGGCGCCTGCTGGCAATAAGCGAATAACTCCAGGCCGCACATCATGCAATCCCTCTGCGTTCCGACGGACATTGTCCTGGACGTCAAAAATGCGGTAGCGAGGGACGTCTCGGGGAATTCGCTGGATGGGCTGTGACTCTACCGATGCAAATTTCCCCTCTTCAACGATGTGAAGGAAGGGAAGATTACAAAGGAGGGCGTAACAACCCGCTGGAGGGAGTCTTTTGGGATCGAAGCGCGGAATCAGAGAGTACAGCTGGTAGTAGCGATCAGAATGAGGACCTTCCTCCGTTGTCAAGAAGTGAAAGATCTGGTTGTACGACGAAATCAGGAAATTTGGCTAGGGCAGGCAGGATCGTAGACGAACCTTCCACACAGATTGGGCGTCTGCATGTTTTGGACCGTCCAGCTGCTCCATTATCCATTGCAATATCTCGATGGCCGGCGAAAAGGCCAAGTAACCCGGTGTAAAATAGCCTTGGTGGCATGAGGCGCATTCTGTCCAGGGCTACTAAATTACTTGTCTGTGTGTATCGACCAAAACGCACGGATTGTCCCATTCTCAAATTCGCCGCGCTTGTACTCCTTTTCTGGATCGGGATCAAGCAGGCCTAGCGACTTCGCTTCGTCCACCTGTCCCCCTGTCCCCATGGAATCAGTGCCCAACATGCGCGGTAGAAAATTACCATGTCTTGACCATGGGGGCCTTTCGGATAGAGGTGCGCACATTGGCTCCCGGTAGGTGTTTGGCGCGTTAAGCAAACCGAGCAATAGTCGCCGTACGCCTCGTGCAAGGAAATCTTCGCCTGTGGCGAGAATGCGGGGTCAGCCATGAAGAGGGGCAGGAAGCGGGGCGGATTTGACCGCCTGGAGGTCCTTAAATGGATGTGACCTGCGGCGCGAGAAAATCCATCCCTTGTACTGTTTACGTCCAGAGAGAGATTGGCGCCGCGGCGTATCTATAATAGGTTTGCTTGTTCTGATGCACAGCTGAATTTTGATGTGCTATGTACGCTTTGTGGTTCCGAAGCGACAACCGTGAGGGCATTTCAAGGCCTAATGATGGAGGTAGAGCTTGTAAAGCCACCCGGGTGTCATGGGGAATAACAACAACTGACGGGGAAGATTGGCATTGTACATTCTTCAAGGTTTGGAACATCAATCAGACTTGCCCGATAATTCTGATTCGGATTTAGATTGCACCTCTTCGGCCGGGCGTCGTCGAATCGAAATTCATAGCAAGGAGAAGTAAACCTGACATTTAAATTTGCACAACAAAAGGGCGGTCAGAAGGAAGGGGAACGTCTGCGTACTGTTTGCGCCACTGTCACAGCGCCAGTAATGCCCCTCTCGCGCCGCGCATCATATCGGGTGCGCTCTCGGCATCCATAACCTAACGTTCGAGATGGAAAAAAGAAGCGGAGTAGCTCACCTGGGCAGCGTACACGAATAAATGTTGGCGGAGAGGCAGCGGATGCGACCGATATCTGTGCGGAGTCTGTGGGGAGCGGCGGGGAGCGCGATCAGGACGTGGACGGAATCAGGTACAAGATAGGGTTATCTGAGAATACCGGGACCGAGCACGAGATTTGTGCCTAACCCGTAGACGGTCGTCAGCGGCTATGGGACGGATGGAAATTTCCAAGCAAATTCACCTGGTACTACTAGTAGTGGGCCAGAAAAATCGCTGTGTCGCGACTCACGATCAGAGCGAAACCAAAAGCGGTGGTTTATCGCCGCTCAGAGGTGTCGGCCTTGTATTGCTCTTGTATTCACGTAGACGGACTTGGATCGGACATGGGAGCGGGAGATAAGATGTGTTTGCTTACATCTGTGTCCCGCCAGGGGCGTTGAGCAACAACGCGTCCACATACAGACGCGTCTTATTGTCACGTTGAGGTTTTGCTTTCAATTTGCACTATGACTACTTCTTCTGAATGCTTCTTGAAGTGCCTTCCTGATGCTGCAGTTGGTTAGAAATCGGCAAATTCGCGGTATAACCGCCATTAGAACCGATATACGCTCGTTCTGATCCCAAATATCTCGGTATCGAATTTAGTGGCAGCATCAAATGTAGAGCACTGTTGGGATTGATGTCGTTGGGCTGATGCACGTCCACTAGCCATATATCTCGTCTGTGTATTATAGTGGGAAAGCAACTTGAAAGCAACCGGAATTCTGACGCAGGAGGGGGCGGACCGTCATCGAGCTGATATCCAGCTGAGTTGGATCTCCAATATATGTGCGTGTTCCGGCCGGGTCATTTGGCAGGACTGCTTTTAACTGAGGCATCTTAGATCAGCACTCAAGGCAGAATCTTGAGCCAGGTTTGCATTGGTCCTCGCCGCCGGGGGTTGGGGCCGAGTAGCCAAAATGATGTCCCACAGTGGTAAGGCTCGATCCCGAGTCGAACGGGAATATCCTGGAGGCACAGAGGAATATTCAATCGAATTTGCCATCGCGCCGACGCTGGGTTGATCTGGATGTCGAATCCATGTCCATGTGCGTGTTCCTCCCGGTACGAAGGCTTGCTTTAACGTGGGCCTTTCATCAACTAAAGTTGAAACATGCAGAGGACAGCACTCATGCAAAATTTCGGGCCATGTTTGGATTGGTCCTCGCTGCTGGGGGTCTAGGGCTGATTGACAAAAATGATGTACCGGCTCGATCCCGAGTCGAACGGGAAGATACGGGAAATCCTGCAATCAACATGAATCCTATTCAGGCCAGGATACTGCGAAATCTTTCGGCGCAGGGATGAAGCTCCTGTCTCCAGGACTCGGAACGGCAATAACTCGGATTTGCGGCGTCGAATGGAATACGCGTGCAAATACATATATGTAGGTATTTATACAATTCGGCGCCCTCCCCCGGTTTCGAGTTCTCCTCTCGATCATAGACCTCCTTCACCGGAATGACGGAGATATTATGGACCTGGATCCAGATGAGGAGGTAAGTAATGTAGTGTTTATTCATCGTCCCCGGCGGTGATTATTTGTCCTGTGGCCAGGTAAAGATAATTAAAACCAGGGCGCCCGAAAACGCCAAAGAAAAACAACCCCGGCTCGCCATTCGCGAAATGGTTATTGCACTGTATTGAAGGGGCATGCGTAGGCTCGCTTAAAGGAGGTCGAGGTCAGGGACTTGCTGGTCTTCATCTTTACTAGAATGCACCGGTGCATTAAAATTTCTCGAATTGCAGAATGCTTAAATTACAACCCTTCGTTGAACAATATCGGCTGAGTGTAATGCGAGTTAATTCATTTCTGTGGATTCAATGAAGGCGGAGATTTGCGGCATTGCCAGGACAGCCAACTTGAACCTGAGAGAGGGCGCGTATTTTCATGCCCTGGATCGGAGTGAATTGGAAGTCTCCTTAGTATCTCTCTCCACACATGACAAGAGAATTGCAGGTGATTTAGGAGAAAGGTATGCATGTACATAGAGAGAGAAACAGACTGAATGTACGCAAATACGATTCCTCAAAGTATATAACCTATGGTGTAAGACTCCAGCCGACCTCCTTTTGATTTTGATTTCGAACGCGATTCAGAAAGCAATTTGAAGGGGCCAAGGCATGGTGCTGGCTAGATACTGTGTTCAGATCATTGGACATGTGTGACATATTGACGTTCTAAAGTATAAGCGCGAGGCAAAGTTGGGAATGACGGGTCGCGTCGCGTTGTCCGTGTTTGGCGGCACGTGCGCGTGCGAGTCTTCCTCAACGCAAACGTCCACGACGAATACTGGATTCGACTCTGGCTGTATAACAATTGTAGCGCGCTTTGCGGCAGAGCCCACTAACCAGTGATTGGATCAATATGTTTGGACTCCGACCTCCATGCAAAGTTGCCAAGGTGAAAGAAAGAACACAACTTTTACACGGCACAGCCGTATGAAGCGCGGCCCGTGGAATGAAACTCAAGACCTTGGACGGGACGGGACGGTACACGGCACGGCCGTAAACGGTACACGGGTTGGCACGGCAGGGGAAAAAATTGTTAGAGCTAGTTACAACATATGTAACTAATTCAGGATCTCTTGAAGGCCAGGCGAAGATGCTGCTTGACCAGCATCAAAGTCTCTGGCTTCGAACTCGCGCGTCTAAGCGAAATAGTGACGCAGCTGCCCGAAAAATGTTGTGTCTGCCACAAAGGCAGAGCCTGGAAACAAGACAATCAGTTAGATGTATAAAAACCAGAGAGAAGTGATGCATCAGAGACTGTTAGTAAGTTGTAACTTATTCTCAGAGGTTAATGTTGGAAGTCTGTCACCGTAAACACTGTAAGTGTCAAAGCTGATGAATTTCACACCCTCGCGTATATGAAATTCAAACTCCAAAACACTGAGTTTCACGTACTTTTGTGAATTTCATGATTTTGCCCATGAAATTCATTAGCTTTGACAACCACAGTGAAATTTCATGCATACGGCCATATGTACCATTCTGAAAGCGGAATGTGCCCACCTGGTCTTCTCAAAATGCTGGAAGAGGGCTCCAAATACCTCCGATGCGACAAAATATCGAAGGGGAGAAGGAATTCTGCTATCATTCTCGGCTATTGCCGAAATCGTTGCAATTTAACTGAAACTTTGAATTTTGTTGAAGCAAAAAATACTATAACACTGCAAGGAGGTGTCAAGCAGGCCCACATGGATGTTTAAAGCATTCACTGTCCGGGAATATCCCATTCTAATGGCAGAAACAAATAAGCCATTGCACGGCCGTCTCGGCCCTGTTTCCACGGGCCCTGGAGGTGAAAGCCCGTGCCACGGCCGTGCCGTCGACTTCCAAAGAAAATGCGCCACGAAACGGGCACGGCACTCGTGGCACAGGTGCCGTGGAACTGTGGCCATGGTCACGGCAAACAGCGAAGTTGGTCAGGGGAATCCAAGATCACACAGCAGAGGGTACGCACTCTGACAGGGTTGTCATTAGCAAGTGAACTTCTCTATTGCGCTGGATATTTGAAGTACAAATTACATTCATTATCCTGGTCTTTCAGGCCCTCTAGAATACCTCCAACAACATCATAATGAAAATCTGGGTCAATTGGAGCACTATACCTACTATAGGACATGTTCTGCTGTCAGATAGTGGAAAACACAAAAATTGAACTACTGAATCTTTTTGAGAGGCTTAGAAAAAATCGTAATACACAGGTCCCTGCGGAATGGCAGAGCGAGTTAAATTATAGAGAGAACCGTTGAGAATTGAGCTTGCAATTGCTGTTCTCATGAAAACTTACCACAAGCAGAAAAAAACAGCCCAGCCCTGAAGTTCTGTAGCAGACTTCTCACCCTGATATGTAAGTGTGTTTGAATTGGCTCTGTAATTGTTGCTTGAGTAGACCGTGAAGGCAGAGCGAACAGAGTCGGAATACCAGCAGATGCAGAGGGTACAAATTCCTGAAACTAATCAAATTGGTGTAAAAGCCGGACATGTGAGCTCATACAAGATGAACTCACCAGCCATGGTCCACATCCATCTGCTCCCGTGGAATCCCATGGGGACAGGCCAAAATAATTGAAGACTCTCAAAAATGGCAGAAAAAAGGTAACCTCTGGGACTCGAACCCGCACGGGAAATATGGTTGTTTGTCCATGATTGCCGTGAGAAAAAGGCGTACTTGAAATAGGGCTCTACAGGACCCACTACCTAAAGTTAGTGGGCATACGCAAACCGACAATGAAGAACGCGACTTCATTCTCTCAACATTTGCGCCGAAGCTATGGGCGGATCTAAAATCCCTCCGCCGATTTTTCAGCTCTGACGAGGCATGGATTCCCCCCTTCCTGGGGCCGCGAGCCTCGAACTCGATATTCCTAGCGTTTAGAGCTTTTCCATGTGAGTTTTTGAATTTCATACTTGTGAAATGAAGCAGAAAGGCTGATCAAGGATCTGTAGCTAGCTCGTTTCCCGCCGTCGTCGTCGGCCTTCTATTCGTCCACAGCGTCCATACACTGGCTAGTGCTCTCCTCGATCGCCCGCTCGTGTATGCTCGCCCTCGAATGCGGCTCTAGCCCTCAGAGTGTGGATCAAGCACCCCAACCTGCGGGCGTCCCGTCAGATAGTGTCAATGGTTTCCCGACGCGCCTCTGTCCACACAGAGGCTCTTTTCCCGCTTGTGCATTGGGATCCGCGCAGATCTCCCATTATCATTGTACGTGCCCGCGCCTTCCTCATTGTGACCACGCCCTGGCTGCACCGGCGCCGCAGTCTTCGATCAACGTTGCACCGCCCATGCCGCGCTCGCTCCTGACCCGACGCGCGAGATTTGATTCCATTCGATCCCGAGTCGGCGACCGGTGCGCCTGACGAGTGGCGCCCTCCTAAACCGCTCACCCTTCGTACTTCCGAGCCAAATAGCGCACACACAGCTCATTGATCTCCTGAGCCACGTCTCTGCGTGATCCATCGCGTCGATCTTGCACCGGAGCCGCATTGCTCTTCGCCGCCGCCAGCGTAAATGTACACCCCGCCGTTGCTCGTCACCCCCCTCGCTCTTCCGCGCACCCTCCCTCCCCGCCGCACCCCCGCCACCCTCGCGCTGAAGCATACGGCACCCCCGCGCCAACTGTGCGCCGAGATGCTCGCGACGTACCTAGGTGCCTTCGCAGGCCTCATCCCGACCGGGGGCGAAGGCGCCACCGGCACTCGACGCCCTCCTCACCGCTGTTTACGTCCCTGGGCGCGGAGGCATGCACTCACGCGTGTCTGCGGGCCGGCCCTCGCGACATAGTCCTCCCCGTTCTTCGAGTCTGCGTCCCCCCCCGTCGTCCGAAGCGGATCCGCAAGACTCGCGCACGTAACGCTGCGCTCATCTCCGTGCGATAACGCCCCATCCTGCCCGCTGTCTTACTCGCCACCGCCGCCTGTTCCGCTCTCCTCGCCCACGCTCTCCCGCGTCCCCTCCCTCCCCGCCGCACTTCGTCCCGAGTATCATCCCGTTCGGGCCGGGCGTCTGAGGGTGGGGACGAAGGCGGGAGCGGAGGCGCTCGACACCCTGCTCGCTTGCATCTCCCCCCATTCGCGAGCTAGCACTGGGCCCGTCTTCGTGCTATGACGCTCCGCCGCCGGCCTTCCGTCCCTCTCATACGGATCCGCTTCGTCGTCCTGCCAGCCCTGCTTGTCATAGCCCCGGATCCCCCTCCTCTTACAGCGTCATCTGCGTTCCGCGTCCACCCCCACCTTCACCGTCCGCTGCTCCGTGTTCCGCTCGCGCGTTCCCTGTCGCTGTCGCCGTCGTTCCGTCCGCGCACAAATACCGTGGGGGCGTAGAGTACGTGGTGGATCGCGGGGGCGAGGATGGAAGAGCGAGTGGTGTCGCTGGGTGTCGCGTAGCTCGGCGGGGTCGCGGGGTCGGATGTCGTGTCGTGTGTCGCATTTCATGTCGCGCGTCGCGTGTCCGGCGCACCGAGGAGGCTACGCGATGCTCCTTCTCCTTGCCGCCCTCCTTCACGTTATTCCGTCCGCGCCCCATTTGGCAGATGACACCGGCGCGTGGGTCCCATGTCCCGGGTCGTGTGTCGTGCGTCGAGGGTGAGAGTAGTCCCGAGAGGGCGCGGAGCTCTTCATGTCATGCATGCTCTTTTCGTGCGTTGACACCGGCGTGGACGCGGACGCGGACGCGAGGAAGCATGGGTGGAACTGGGAGGAGGAATCCGCTGCGCTCACCCTCGGGCCCGGGCTGACAAATCTCCCCTTCCTCCACATCCTCCTCCTCCGCCTCCGCTTGCGACTCGTCCCTTTGTCTTCGGTGTGTCGTTCCGCCCACATAAATTCCGTGTAGCGGTCTGGCGGGGCACGTCCCTTCGAGAGCAAGTGCTGTGTGAGGGTGCGGGTGTGGCGCGGCGGGGTCGCGTGTCGTGTGTCGCGTGTCATGTCGGGCGCACCGTAGCTACTGCGTCCGGGATCCTCTTCCCCCTTCTCATTCGCATTCTCTCTCTTTAAGCTCTAATCCACTTCTGTGGAATGTCTTCGCGTCTCAGTACGCTATATGCATTATTTGAGCCCAGGTAATTTCCAATTCTGAACATCTGGAGGATGAGCCCTTATTCAGCAAAACAACAGTCCTTGGGCCTCAAATTACTGGTTTTTAGTGGCTGAACTACTATTGGTACATGATAAAATAAATACAGACTGTAAATGTGGTCCACATAGTACCTGCACAATTTCTGTGAGCTGAGTGGTGGATCTTAGACTCGTAACCAGTCTCTATGTTGAGCAACAAGACAGGGGAGTATGATGCAAAAGAAATTGAGTCGATAGAATAACAATTGAGTGAGAAAAAAAAGTGCCGGAAGTGTTGCTCGAACGTAGAGACTGGGAGAAAAAAGTGGCGGAAGGGACTGGGTACGGAAAGAGGCATTAGGAATTGCACATGACGATTCAAACTGACGTTCAAATTTTTGACCTCAAGTGATGGAAATTGTGAATCGTAGGAAAGTTGCGGATAAGGCTGTATAACTGATATGTATACTTTGTAACGGTCGATACCCACGGTGTATTGCACAGGAAATATAACAGTACCATTTTGGTAATTTTGGTCCATGCCCCTACTGACCAAAATCAAGGCACTGAAGACAGGTTATGAATGGTAATTACTTTCTCTAGGATATCCCTCATCATTCTGGACCACTTTAAGTCCATATATGCATCCAAACACCTGCCCTCAAATTCAGTGGTAGTATTACCTACATCTTGTGTGTCTGTGAAGTTGACAGTTTCAAAGATCCTGGCCAGTAAAGTGTCAAATGGATTCTTCTCAACCATAGGAGACAATTTATGTGGCCTTTGGCACACACTGAGCAAGCGCAATGGACGATATAATGCAATGTCATAGGGGCTGATGGGGTGGCTGTGCCTCGGTCCGGGAACCGACACTTGACCATTCTATTCTTTTCGCCGTGGCCTAGATAAATTAGGAGATTTTAATTGAAGAAGTGACTTTCTGGACGACTTTAGCAACTTTCTTACAATTCACAATTTCGGTCAAAAATTCGAACGTTGAAAATTTTCCAAGTCAGTTTGAATCATCACGTGCAGTTTCTAATGTACTCAGTAGCAACCGTTCCGCCCCCCTTTTTTTTTCTCGCTCAATTTTTATTCTATCGACTCAATTTTTTTTTGCATTATACTCCGCTGTCTTGTTGACAGTTGCTCAACGTAGGGACTGGTTACGAGTCTAGGTGGATCTGGTCAACTGACAAAAAGGTGTGATTTGAGTCGTCCCAAACACTGAAATTTTGAAACCCACATGCGACGTAGTGCTCAATAATGGTTCAATCATTTTTACCCAGTACTGTAACTTCTTTGGCAAGTTTGAGACCGTCGAGGTTGGAGTGACAAGTGTGACGCTATGTGACAAGGTGTACTGACGAGACGGTGAGCGCCGTGTGTCCGTCAAATCATTACCTAAATTCCTATGTATATTCGAGACCATTACAAGGAGGCATATAAACAATTCCACCACCAAGTGTATGTATCAACTCTCATTCTAGACCTTGAGCTACATAGTTCTCGAAAAGGACGAACCCGGGATCAGCATCAACATTAAAAGGCAACTGGGAGTTAAATCACCCATCCAAGTTAACTGGAATTTACCCTGACATATGATCTACAGCTTTCAATCCACTGCTAAGTGATTGGATAAAGAGTGAGATCGGTGTGCAATGATTTGCAAGCCTACTGTTTGGCGCAGTTTGAAGCAAGCCCCTTCAGCGAAGGGCCAGCTCGCCGTCTTCGCCATGGCCATGTAGGCTCCTAAACTTATGCAGTTATCATACATACATCCTACATACATATACTCCCGAAATAAACAGCAAGAGTCTCACAAAGTCTCGAAGAAACAACGTTTGGGAGGCAACTCAGGGGCTCGACCAAACATGAGCAATCAGCCGAAAAAAATTCCATTTTCCGCATAAATATGAATAGAGCTGTAATATTAGTTTTATCATTTAACAGTTACTAACATTGAGTTCTGCTCGTATACAATTCGATTTTATCGTGAGAAAACTGTGCTGGTTTCAGGGACAGCTATTGAAAGGTATTGGAAAATGTACAGGCATTCAGATAAGCAGGATGTGATTAATTTATTAGTATGAAAGGATATTGCACCATAAATTTTTAGAGCATACCCTAACAGTTGTATTGAACCAAAAATCTCCGAAAACGGTGCAGTCTTGGATGAGACATGTTTGTTTGTCCGAGTTGTAGGTTTGTCCGGCGCAGCGGGGGGGATACTACTGATGAAACATTACAGAGAATACATAGGATGTTCGGTACTATACAGTAGATTCAAGTTCTATGAAATCATGAGCTTCTCTCTCGAATGTAACACTTCTTCCACTCTGGTCCATGAACAAAATTTGGAGACATAATCAGATTCTGGGATCTCCCCATTACTAATTTTGTGTGCCAGGCCCATAATACTTGTCTGTTAGTGGGTGGCAACCACAAAAGCAGTTCTGAAGAAGGAGAGGAGACCCATCCATCATCTAAGGACCATTTCAGTGGCATAGACCTTGGCTGGAGAATAATGTGGTTATATAAATGATCACTTGGAGTCAACAAACTGAAACTCACATTTGGCAAGATGGAATTGAATGGTGAAAAAGGGTTATTGGTATTAGGGGCATTTAATGGGGCAGAACCAAGACAGTAACTGTGGCCCTCAAATCTGAGTGGTGCTGGGGTCTCTGCATCCCAGATGCGCACAGTGTGATCACAGGAGCCAGAAACAATTCTCTTGCCATCAGGTGAGAATGCCACTGACTTGACGGAACTGGTGTGACCTTCAAATGGGTCACTGACTGCCTGCCCAGTCTCTGCATCCCATAGGAACACAGTTCTGTCATCAGAGCCAGAGGCAATTCTCTTGCCATCGCGTGAGAAAGCAACAGACTGGACATAAGCAGTGTGACCTTCAAATGGGTCACCGACTGCCTCCCCAGTCTCTGCATCCCATATGCGCACAGTTTGGTCATCAGAGCCAGAAACAATTCTCTTGCCATCAGGTGAGAATGCCACAGACCGGACCGAGCCAGTGTGACCTTTAAATGGATGGCCAAGTGCCTCCCCAGTCTTTGCATCCCAGAGGCGCACAGTTCGGTCATCAGAGCCGGAAACAATTCTCTTGCCATCCGGTGAGAAAGCTACAGACTGAACATAAGCAGTGTGACCTTCAAATGGGTCACCAATGGCCTCCCAGGTCTCTGCATCCCAGAGGCACACAGTATGGTCATTGGAGCCAGAAACAATTATCTTGCCATCAGGTGAGAAAGTCACAGACTGGACCGAGCTGATGTGACCTTCAAACGGGTCACCAACTGCCTCCCCGGTCTCTGCATCCCAGAGGCGCACAGTGCTGTCATATGAACCAGAAACAATTCTCTTGCCATCGTATGAGAAAGCCACAGACTGGACATAACTAGTGTGACCTTTAAACGGGTCACCGACTGCCTCCCCAGTCTCTGCATCCCAGAGGCGCAAAGTTTGGTCACTGGAGCCAGAAACAATTCTCTTGCCATCAGGGGAGAAACCCACAGACAGGACATAGTCAGAGTGACCTTCAAACACATCACCGACTGTCACCCCAGTTTTTGCATCCCACAGGCGCACAGTTTTGTCATTGGAGCCAGAAACAATTCTCTTGCCATCCGGTGAGAAAGCTACAGACTGGACATAAGCAGTGTGACCTTCAAATGGGTCACCAATTGCCTCCTTGGTCTCTGCATCCCAGAGGCACACAGTTTGGTCATTGGAGCCAGAAACAAATCTCTTGCCATCGGGTGAGAATGCCACACACCGGACATAATCGGTGTGACCTTCAAATGGGTCACTGACTGCCTGGCCGGTCTCTACATCCCAGAGGCGCACAGTTTTGTCATCAGAGCCCGAAATAATTCTCTTGCCATCTGGTGAGAATGCAGCACACCGGACATAGTCAGTGTGACCTTCAAATGGGTCACCAATTGCCTCCCCAGTCTCTGCAGCCCAGAGGCGCACAGTTTTGTCTGTGGAGCTGGAAGCAATTCTCTTGCCATTGGGTGAGAAAGCCACACACCAGACCAAACTGTTGTGACCTTCAAATGGAATACCAACTGCCTCCCCAGTCTCTGCATTCCAGAGGCGCACAGTTTTGTCACCAGAGCCGGAAACAATTCTCTTGCCATCGGGTGAGAAAGCCACAGAGTAGACTGAACTGGTATGACCTTCAAATGGGTCACCAAGTGCCTCCCCAGTGTCTGCATCCCAGAGGCGCACAGTTTTGTCCCCAGAGCCAGAAACAATTCTCTTGCCATCTGGTGAGAAAGCCCCAGACCAGACATAGTCTGTGTGACCTTCAAATGGGTCACCAAGTGCCTCCCCAGTCTCTGCATCCCAGAGATGCAGAGTTTTGTCACTAGAAGCAGTAACAATTCTCATGCCATCTGGTGAGAATGCAACCGAATTTACTTTATTGGTATGGTCCAGTACTCCTACTATTGCTGGCCAGCTTGTCATTTGCCCACGTATGATGGAAACCAAGAAGTGGAAGTGAGGTCGAAATCTTTTGGTGATCTCAGCCATTGTGGGAGCTAAGGCCAGTGCTGACAGGTAGATGTGGGGAGCACTTTGAATGATTGGCTCTGCAAAGACAGTGATGAATATTTTTGCATCCAAGGCAAATCGAGACGCCAGTGAGTCCTGAAATATTTCATTAATTAATGACATATATTAGGTTATATAGGAAATAGTTGTACCTCTGTGGACCATGAAATGAATTTAGACAGTCCCCGTTGAGCATCCCCTACCAAGCCCAACAAACTCATGATTTCTAGCCAAAACAGGAACTGGTTCAGGAGGAATATACTGGCTGCCTTGGCACTGTTTGGCTTGTAGCTTACTGCACCAAGATGATCTGCCCAAAAGCGACATGCATACTGCAAGTGGCTAGGAATGCATGTCTGTATGAGCCTTTCAATATCAGGGATGTTCTCATTACGTAGATATGAAGTGGGCAAATCACAGATGTTGAATCTAAGCTCACTGTGCAGCACTCGGAAAATGTCAGACACTATAGAATCTTGTTGAGCCTCTGTTCCACAGAGAAGGTCAGGGCGTGTTTCTTGAATGCTGGACAACATGAATTCCCGGAAAGAGAGATGTATGATTCGTATTTGACCACTGTCATTTGTGTGGGGAAGATAGATGACAGCACTCAGATGAAATAGTGTCCCCATCAGGTCCTCCCCATCCATGTCAAGCAATGAAGCAAGTGAGATTGGCGACAATGGTTCCTGAAGTTGAATGATTGTACCTAGAACTCTTTTGGCACGGTCCCGGTAACTCTGAGCACGATGGTCTCCTATACGTGGTATACTGATAGCTTCATGAACAACTCGGCCATACAGATCATGAAGATCAGTGAGGGAAGCACCTTTAAGAAGGTAGTCAATGGACCTCTGTGGTTTTTCCCTGGGGAATGCTGAAACAATGTATCGAACCGCAGTGGCAGCAAAGATAAAGAGACCATCTGCATGCTTGGTTATCTCATCCACATCTTGAGGAAGGGCCTTCCAAGGATTTTTAATTGGCCAGGTCATCCCATCCAGTGATTTTTCAATATAGAGATGGATGTCTTGATTGACTTGGCCAGCCTCAACCTTGTCAAGGATTATTTCATGGGCCAAAGACCTCAGATTATCAAACTTGAGATACTGTGGAACGTATGGTCGGCCTGTGAGGAAGAAACGAATATCAACTGGGATTTTCTCAATCCCATCTGAAATCCAACGGAGACATTGCTGGCCACGGTCTATTCCACATTCATCAAGCGCATCAAGGCAGATTATCCAGGGTTTTGTGAGGTCTGACATCTTGGCAAGAAGTTCAACAACCAGGGTTTGAAACTGAAAGCGTGGATCTGCAGAGAGAATATCTGTGCGGTCTTCGTCCAAGAATTTAACAAGGAGATGACGGAAATCAGGACTATAATCTGCCAGCTGGCGGGCCAATGTAGTGGGAAGCAACTTGATGTTGCTTCGCTCTGCAAGATCCCTTGAAAAGAAGAATGAAGCAGCCAAATGATCCCCCTTTGCTGCCAGGATGGATGCAACACTCTTTGCAATAGTTGACTTGCCAGATCCTGCAGAGCCACTAAGGATAACTAGGCGCTGGTGTTTATCAGGAGGTGCAGTCAACTTTGCAAGGATTTCCTTGATGATCTCTGTACGTGTTCCATCCATGCACTCATCTGGTGTATTTTCTGCATTGTAGCGTGCTGCACTGCATTTGAGCTTTCCCAGGATGTTGTTGGTCAGGACCTGGTCGGCTGCAAGCTTCACTTGGTCAACCTTTCCACCAATGACACCAACTGATTATGTGAATGACTGCTCCACTATTGACTAAATTTCAATACCTTTCCGTGCAATATCTGTCACCATAATCTCAATGGAAATGTTGCCGTGGAACTAAAGCAAATCAGTACTACACCAAGAGTAGAAATGGCAAAACACACTGTAAACTCGCGGATATCATCTGCTACTCCATTCCGGATGTCCAAGATTTTACCTGAGTACTCATCACTTCTCAAAAAGCGATCTATGCGTGATTTTTTGCCAAGTGCTTTACATTCGTCTGACCGTGTAGTCATTTTCCTGGGTGGTCCATTGTGAGTCAGGATATGGCATATTTACAAGATTCAACTCACACTGACAGCTCAGTCAACCGCTTCTTCAAATCTATTGGGGCACCTGGGACCTTTAGAGCAGCCAATGCATCAGCCGACTTCTTGAGTGCTTCAAGATCTTTCTTGTTGCCCTTCATAGTCTAAAAGCTGAAATTCATGACAGCCTTATTCGAAGATGCAGACAGGCTCACAGATATCATCTTTGCCAACTCGTAAACACCATTCAGAGCCCCCTCAACTCCAGGGATACCTATCCCTGTGACTCCAGCCTTTGCCAGATTGAGCGCTGGAATAACAGTCCCCCGGAGAGTCTGCATGATGTTGGCAGCTCCTGAGGATGGAGGTGAAGCCATGGTCAATTAACGGGAAGGGGAGGGTCGATATGGGCAGGGATGGTAGAGGCAATGTCGAAGAGGCAAAGCACAGCCTGAGCCAACATCGCTGTCAAAGGTCATACCGTGGAGATCGTCACACGCGGCCCGGGAACGAGTGGCGAAAACAAAGAGAAACCCCAAAAAGGCTAACGATGTATGCGGGTACGTGATCGTCATTACGTACTTACATTCTCCGTCCGATGTTTTGTGTTGCGCTCACGGTAAATTATATGAAAAAAAAATAAAAAGAAAAAAACAGTATTCCTATACGAAAAGGGCTTCCTCTCTCTGCAAAACTTATGCGCTATGCATTTCTGAGTTCTGGTGGATGCGAAGTGAGTACGAATCAATCAATCATCTGTCGAGAAAATAACAAACTGTTCTGTCAGATGAATATCGCCAAGGGGCGACCGTTCTGTTATCCATCAAAATCGACCCCTCCGGTGGGTCCGTGAGAAATGTGTCAATCAAGGTAGGCCTACGGGCTCGCATAATTCACAGACTCTGACAAAAAATTACAGCCGTTCCCAGCCAATTTTGGGTCTGAGAAAAATAGCTTTGGTTTGAATTCAGCTTTGAGAAAAGATTGCAGACCAGTTGCAGACTAGTCATGTTTTTAACATGTCCGCCTGCCCCCACCCACTATTGATTGACACATTTCTCACGGACCCACCGGAGGGGTCGATTTTGATGGATAACGGAACGGTCGCCCCTTGAATATCGCTCAGGCGCGTCACGCGTGGTCCAAGCGTAGGGTCTTGTTTATTATGCCGGTTTATAAACACGTTTATAAACAGCGGTTTATAAACAGGTTTTTATTCTTGGAGCGAAAATACCTTGTTTTTTAATATTCATGTGGGCTCTCTGAGGCGGGAGTTGACTCATATTTCATTTTTGCATCCTTGAAATCCCCGCAGTGATGCGTTGAAGTGACTGTAATGATTCAATGGAATTTAGTAGATGCCCGAATATTCAACTACTCACCGGATTTGTACCCGGACTTCCCGTAATTCTGCGCAATCTTCCCTCTCTTCCCATTATTCATCATTTACAGCCCAGGGGGGAAACAGGCACCTTCTCTGGGGCCACCATGTCAGCCGGGAACGGAAATTCTGCCCTGAACCAACTCCCCGGCCACTTGGGAGCAAGTTTGGTGGGCTGTTTATAAACACGTTTATAAACAGGCTGTTTATAAACACGTTTATAAACAGGCTGTTTATAAACGAAAATTAAAAACTGGTTTATAATCCATGGGGAATAATAAACAAGACCCTATCCAAGCGTGGTCCGTCTGAATCGCTTTATTGTTGTCAGTATATGGACATGCATTTTTACAAGGAGTTCACCATGAGGATTATAGGAATGAATGTGTGTCGATTCTTTAGAAAGCTCGCAAAAATTGCACAAAAGAGTTGGAGTCAAGCCGCAATCGTGATCAGTCGCGTGGAACCTGTGTGACCGCCGTGACTGTAGCGCTTGCTCTTAGACTTTTACCGTCTGAACCTGATATCCACGATTGAAGACTCGGTCTGTCCTTGACTCAGAGATTCAGGTTCAAAGATGTGTATCAACAAGGATCTCTCCTCGTCTTATGCTCAGATTCAAGGACCGTTGGACAATTTTGCATTTTCGCATCTGTGTTTTTGCATCGGACCCGTGATCCTCTCTCATTTCGACTGAAAGGTCTATATGCCGGTCTCGACGGCTTTGTCTCCCACGTTTCGACCCTCACTTCATGCTAGTCTTCGTCTCAAGATTCCTCTGCGCTCCGAGATTGGCATTGCCAGCGCCAACCCATCGCCATGCATCCCACTGCCGCGTTAATCCTTCTTCTTTTGCGCGTCCTCCCCGGTTTCCCGATCCCCCAGCTCCCTCCGAGTTCCTCATTTCTCGCTCTTTGCTGCGTGACAGCCTGATGGTACTTGATATGTTGCACCTACGATGGGTTGCGCTGTCTCTGTGCAGATCGGCGGGCAGAGGGTGCACGATGTGTCCAGGACGATGTCCTCTACTCTCGCTACCCCTGTCGTGTTGGCGCGTCGAAGGAGTACGCTCCTATCAGCGTTTTCTGGATAAGATATGCTCTAGCCGCGGTCGGGCCAGTTTCGTGAATTGGTAGGCGCTGTTGTGTGGTGTATACTGCTGACCGTTCGTTCATTCTGGCGGACGGCACGAAGGATGCTCACTTTACTATGCACTCGATGGAGCGGAACGATTGCGGTGAGTCATTTGCCGACGCCGCAATGGAAAACAAGTCATGTGAATAGCTTCTTTTTCTTACAAAGCACTCATTCACGGCCTGAAAGGTCAAACTGCAGTTCGTTTCCTCGCTGGCTTGGCTTCGTATTCCACAAATACTACCACTACTTGAAGGCGAGTTTTACCTATTGACCTGTTCAGATAAGGTCGGGTTGACGGACGATCCAGGATATGTGGAATCTGCCCGTCAGAGCTCGGGTACGGGACGAACTCGGAGTAGGGAGGTATGTGCGTTCCTCTCTCCTAAACGATTCAGAAGACGACTTATCACTGCTTCTATGCAGATACGGTATTGAAGACATCGCAACACTCTGCATCGATGTATACTGCAGAGGGCGTGGAACGACTGCGGTGAGCATCCCAAGTTCGCCGACGCCCTCAGAAATTACCCGGTTCACGACTTTCAGCAACCGTCGCGCACCAATTTGAACGCGCGTTTGTTTACGTTCTCTTTTTCTCTCTGCATAGTGCGTGTGCCTGATCGTCTTATTTTTCTCTCTCTCTCTGTACCCGTGAATCACGGTCGGTACTCAGTAATTTCGCCGACGCCGCACGATCTAGCCTAGCTGGTTCACCGGAACCCCCTGTCGGCGGGCGGCGCACCGAGGCGTGTTGACCTTTTTTTATGCAACGGTGCGTGCGTGTGGAATGAATGTAGTATTCATCGTCCGCGCCTCGCGGCAGCCGCGCAAAACGTGTACTTCTAGTATAGTATTTTCCGCGTGGCGAGATTCGGAGAGTCGGATGATGATCAGAAGCAGGGCGCGCGAAACTGAAAATGAACTCATCGCCGGTTGGCGATTCACGAGATGTTCCAGGGTGTTACGCGGGCTTGGAGAAGCGTGCGGAGGACTTCATCCTCGCTTTTCATTTTCTTTAGCATCCAGTGGATTTGTTTAAATTTCTGGGATGATTCAGACAGAATGCGCACGACCCCGCGTTAAACATCCGAGAAATACAATATCAGCAGAGTGGAACACGAGTTGAGAATGAATTGGAAATAGCTAAGAGTGCGTGTACGCACGCAGCCATAACGCAGGAGGTAGAAAGGACTCAATCGACACCGTGAAAGTTTCCACTGATCGACGACCTCAGTTGATAGGATGAATCCTATGCTACCTTCGGTAGCAGCATAGGATGATGATTCCACGAGTATCTAAGTACATCCTAACTACAAGTATCCTACTGTATCCTACTGTATCGTATGAATGTATAATGTCCGTGCCCACCGTCAATCGTCAATGCCATGACCGTCGTCGTCGTGTCCGTCGGGGCGAAGTTGGTGATGTCGCGTCGCGTCGGTGGTGGAAAGATCGGATTAGGAATCCTATCCTATCCGCTCGCGACGCCGAGTGTTCGGATGAAGATGGGATAGGATGCAATCCTTGCGCCGTTTTGTCGTGGAGTCGATGTCGGTGCGGTCGTGCGAGTTCGTCGGGAGGAGTGTCGGAGGTCGGGCGTCAATCGGGCAGGATAGGATAGGATAGGATAGCATCCGACCCTATCCTATCCACTCCATCCTATCCTATCGTACTGCGTAGCATTGCCAAGTCAGCGAGTTTGTCGGGTCGTCGGTATGTCGGTCGCCGGGATACGGTGATGCGTCAGGCGTCGCGTGGTCTATCCTATCCTATCCTATCCCACGTAGCTTAGCAAGTCGGCGAGGTCGCAGCATCATCTCGGGAGGATGATGGGTGGCATCTCGGTGGCCGGAGTGTCTGGCGACGAGCAGGGCAGGGCGTTGCGTCGTGATGACCATCTTATCCTATCTTATCCTATCCTATCTTATCCTATCCCATCCTATCCTATCCCACTGCGTAGCTTTGGCAAATGGATAACCACCAAGTCGATGGGCGTCGGGCGTCGGGTCGCGGGGATAGGATAGGATTGAATCCTATTGCACGCGTGATCCTGACAACTCGGTGGTGAGCGAAGCCTTGTCGGTCGGCACGAGGACGTCGAATGAAGTGCTTAAACGAGAGTGAAGTAATCCTGTTACAAAATTTAGCGATTTGTTCGTCCGTACCAACCGCTGCTCACCTCCCAATTGGTCGAGCCCTCCTTATTAAGTAAACCTTTTCTCTTCAACTCCGCGTCCTCGGCGGCTTCCTCAGCCAAACGGTCCTTCTCCAAATGGCGCTCGACCGAGGCGTGCACTGCTACACAATCCAGTGCTAACTGCGTATACATAAGATCCTTCAACCTCGCATAGGCCGCGTGGCCAGACGCCGCTGAACTCCCTAATTGAATCTTCTTCCATGCTGCAGCATTCTTGACGAAAGACGTGATGGTGCGACCAAATTCGATCTCGACGAGTTCTTTTTGCTCAACAGCTCGGTCGCGGTCGGCCCTGTCGCGAAACCACTTGACACGGTCCACTGGTGTTCGATCCAGATCAGCTAACGAAGCATTAGATGACAGCATCCACTTACATTCAGTGCTCCAGTCCTTCTCTTCTCGAGGCGTCAGATTTGCGGGGCGTCCCACCGTCCAGAACCAAGGATCTATAGCGTGACTCTCCCCCATTTTGGGTGGTTCTCTGTTGTTTTTGGCGTACAGCTCATCGTTGACGAGGGGTCTGAGCTCCGAGTCCGCGTCGTTCAATCCGAGCCGAATCAAAGCCCCACGGGCTCGTCGATATTCATCAGCGGCTAGGATTCTATCGTTGGCAAGGATTCGAAGGAAATTATGGGCGCGTGTGCTCGCGGACTGGCCCTGCAACTGAGCAATTTTGAACGCAAGATTGAAGTTGAAGGTCTTGATGGCGATGCGAACGTCCGCAAGAGCATCGTGCGCCTGACCCACTCTCAGCTCGTACTCGACTGCGGCCAGATCTTTCATCCCCGTTGACGCTCTCGTAGCAGCGTCGAAATCCGAAGGGAGAAATAACTTCTCCTTCTCCGGAGCATCTGGCTCAATGCCGTCGACATCCGATCGTAGATGGGGGAACCGTTCAACTTGCGCTATACGGTACGCTCCCAGCTCTTTTCGGAGGCGGGATTTAGCACCGAGTGCCTTGTCGGTTGTAGAGGTTTTTAAAACGGCGCTGATCCGATGTCTATTCGCTGAGATCAGGAACCAGGAACCAACAGCAGATGGCAATGCTCACTGTTCTTTCTCGATGCGCAAACCCCTGGAAATGAATTCGGTGTCCCCTTTGCACGTAGTCCCCTCACTGAGACTCTTGTTCAATTCCGCAGTGATCAACTTCTCATACGCGCTGCGATGAGTTGGAGGTCCTGTGATTCGCATCAGCTCCAGAATCATTGAAGACGCAAAAACACACACCGCCTTTGAGATGGGCGTCATAAGGACTCCAGTACTTGCCATCTTGAATCGTCCACTTCGTGTCCATAGCCGACCACTGTGTGATTAGCTCAGGATCGGTCATTGCCGTGAGGCGCTCAAATGCTGGAGAGCGCTTCCTGACGGCCGCACACGCTTCACGATACATTTTCAGCAGCGTTTGGGCTGCAGGGAACCATCAGAATCCAACTCTCTATCCAAATTTGTCA